>OY720684.1:24313109-24513556 GCA_963170755.1 Amphimallon solstitiale
AACTACTTGCATATGCAACGGTTTGCTTTCCACTTGTTCTCAGTGTGCCTCTTATATCGTATTTTCTTTAGTGCGTAGTCCAAAGCTATAAAAAGAGTGTAGCGAACAATGAATCACCCTGGTTTACACTTTTGTTGATGTTAAATTCCTTTATTTTTCCGTGTTCCATTTGCATCACTGCTTTTCTGTTGTAAGATCATTTGTATTAATCTTCTCAGGTTAGCTGCGATTTTTAATTCCTTTAGGTTCATCATTAACCACTTCATTTAGTGGAATCGAAAGCTTGTTTGTAATCTATGACTAAAAGGTACTCACACACTGAGGCTTGTTTCACACTTATCCGGCTGTCGGATACCCGACATCTAGGCGACACGTGGCCGACACCGACATGAAAGTGGCTCGGTTTAACATTTGCCCGGCAAGGTAACCGATATCTAGCCGAGCCGACACGGGTTGAATAGTTGAGTAATGGATGGCAATAAGTTAACAGCGTGTATGATCCTGTACAGACGTTTGAAGAAGCGGAGAAAAGTAGGATGCACTGGGTTCATCCGATCAATATGCGAAGAGGCGAGACTGGGGCATTCTTTTTACCTTTCGAAGATTTAAGAAATGATGGTGACAAGTTTTTTAACTATTTTAGGATGAGTATACAAACTTTTGATGATCTACATGTTAAATCAAAGATTCCATACAACGCCGCAACACATCCTTTAGAGAATGTATTCAGCATATCCAGATGTTGGCAGTAACAATGTTGTTGGAGCAACTCTTCAAAATCATCATTTAACTCTTTAAAAACCTCGACCCAAGCACTTCTTGTTTGGATTCTGTCCTTATAAGATTCTTGTGTTTTATCCCATAAAATAGGGCGATCATGAACAAATGTAATCGGTACTTCAAGATCAACTTCGGTCATGATAATAAAGAAACTTTGAACTGACAACACAAAAAGAATAGCAGCAATACCAGACAAAAATCGTAGAAACTGCAAGCGAGATGCTTCATTAGTCCCTTCTCCCGCTGCCTTCATCGGTTTCTTTCGTCGACACCGGCAGTCGTCTATTGCTGTGGGGGTTGCCGGCTTCCCACAGCAATAGCACGGCAGCCGGTTGTCGTTTACCCGACCACGACATTTCTCGAGCAAGTATGACAACTCTGGTAAACTCTTCGTCCCGATTATAGTCTACACGCTATCGTTTAAACGACAGCCGGGTAAGTGTGAAACAAGCCTGAGGCGTGGCGAAGCATAGCGTCTTGAGAGCGGAGGCCGCACGTTAGAGCGAAAGGAAGAGAGGTGAAATAGTCGCCAGGCCTGATGCGCATGTTCATGATATAATATTTAATTATCTACCACAGTTATTTATCATTGTGTGTGTGTAGAAGTGACTTGATCAACATGAGTAGTTCCTGATCTGACGAACATTTATTTGTTCTTGGTTTAATTGCTACTATGGAAGATGAGGAAAAACCAACCAAAAGTTTGGGTGCATGAAATTAACCGAATCAGAAACAGTTCTGGTGAATTTCATCACTTATTCCCGGATTTACGAAAAGACAAAAAGACATTTTTCCAATGTTTTCGCATATCAGAACAAAATTCTAAGAAGTTCTCGGACTGTTAAAAGATTCAATAGAACATCAAAACACTACTTTCTTATTCCCACCCATTTTACCGTATCATTTGACTGCTGTATTTGGCGTCTTCAAGATCATATAAGCAACTGTAGCTTTGTACGAGTTCAATTAGCGCTTCGTCATCCATCATTGATAGCAGTTTCTTTCCTACACTACGAAAACGTAAAGATTTGATTCTACCCGTCTCTGCGTACCGCATACTAGGGCAAGGGCAGAAAAAGCGGCGCGAAATACGTCGCCTTATTGCTCTGGAAACTTCTATCGGGACGACTCTTCAATTCGCTTCATTTCTTTCTCCTCCATGTTTTGTCGTGGTGTTTTCCATTTTTATTCTTTCTTATTATATCCTTTATGTCTTCAAAGTGTGGTTCTCTAAGTAAGTCTCTTAGGTTCTTCCCCTTCTTCAATAGCTATTTATTCCTTATCTTTTCTATTTTCCGCTGTCTTTTCGTATTTATTCTGTTACTTTTTCTTGATTGCTTTACTTATTTTCTTTGTTCATTTATCCGTTGATATAACATTTCTTGAGTTGTGCATTCTGTTTTCTTTTTTAATTTCCTTCATCTTCCTTTGTTCTCCTCTACTTTATCGTTTTGTCGTGTTCTTTTCTTTCTTCCTCGTATTTTGTTTTATCTTCCTGAGTATAGGTTTGTATCAATTTTTTTTCTTAATTTTGTATTCCTCCCACACTTATACTACATTCTTGATTTCGCCATTTATTTTGGTAATATTTTTGATTTGTTCCTAATTTTGACTTAGCCGTAATAAAGGCATCTCTTGGTTTTTGCCAATTTATGTACATTTAGGTATATCTCCATTTCTTACTTACTAGAGTTTCTTTATTTTAGCCTTATGTCTTACGTTACAATTCTTCAATTGGCTTTCGAACTAAATATCAATGCGCTTACGGATCTTAACCAAATGCTTTTGTGTAGTGGTACGATGCTACTAGCCCAGTTTGTGTTTATTGAAATGGAAACTTATTTTCTTATTATTATCTCATATCTTACTGTTTTCTCAAATTTCAAGTATCATATTTTCTGTAGACGCACACGCACGTGTATTAAATATACCGTGAGTTTTTTATATCACTGAACATAGCACATGAAAACACCTATCTTCAGTTTTCAAATAAACGCGTCAATGCATTGAACGTTGTGTAACATCGGTCGATTATGTGTTTCGATAAATGTCAAAATCAATGTCAGTAATGGTCAGTAATGTGCAGAAATGACATTTTATGCCTTATTACAAGTTATGACACTCGCAATTATCGCAACGTTAGTTGTACTATGATATCAAAAATTAAATTGGTCAATGTTGGTCATGGAATGTAAAACGCTTGTCTTAGTTTAAATCATCCTTTTGAAATAATTCAGTCATTGTCAAGCTACACTGACATTATCAATAACCTACAAATATGTTACCTACTTAGTTCAGCTGTAAAATAATAATGAACTACAAGTTATGAAATAAATAACGTTTTTATTAACCAGAAAAACTAAATTACAATAATTGTTGGAAATGTCCCCCGTTTTGTTCAATGCACAAGTTTACGCGCCTTCTCATATTGTGAAAAGCGTTTTGCAGCATTTCTGGCGTTATGGTTACACATTGCTGAACAATTCTTTTTTGCAGTTCTTGCAAATTATGTATCGGATTTGCGAAAATCTTATTTTTTAAATAAGGAAAGATAAAATAGTCCATAATTGTCAAACAAGGTGATCTCGGAGAAAACTCAACTTCCGTATGCAAACTTATCAGCCGGTCATCAAAAAACTTGCGGAGAAAAGCAAGATTTTCTCGTGTACTATGTGCTGTTGCACCGTCTTGCTGGAAATAACCGTATTGAACTTCATCATCGTCTAACTGTTGCACAAATTCAGTCAAAAAAATATTTCTGTACCTTTCTGCGTTGACGGTGAAATTGAAAAAAATTGGCCCAATTATTCTTCTGCGAGAAACTGCCATCCAAACACCAATTTTCTGAGCATGTATAGTGGCGTTTCAATAAAAATATGCGGGTTATCAGTGCTCCACATTCGTATATTCTGAGAATTGATGTATTCCGAAAGGTGGAACCAAGCTTCGTCAGAAAAAGAAGTTAAGTTCAGCAGATCGTCATTCATTAAATTATTAACGAACCAATGGCAGTACGCAAGGCGTCTGGGGTGGTCTGCAAGCAAAAGTGCTTAATATGATTGCATCTTATATGGATGCATGTTTAGGTCCTTCTTTACAATCGTTTGGCATGTTCCATAAGAAAGCCGAATTTCTTGAGAGATACGTTTTAAAGGTATTGTAGGCTTTTCTTCCATACGTTGACGAACGTCATTAATAACTTCTTCTGTACGAACTCTTGATCTATCAGCACTTTTTTATGCGTCACAGAACCAGTTTCGCGAAACACTTCCACGCAATTTGTAAGGCATGCATAAAAATTGTCCGGTAATACTGCTACGGCAGAGAAGTGCTCTCGAAAATTGTCCAAACACAAACGTTGACTGTATTCCCAAGTTCCATTAACTAGCACACCCGTTCGAAAATAGGCTTCAATCATGTAAATTTTGTGCTCTGTGGTGAGAACCATGATTCAAAAACCGTGCAGGATTAGAAAATTTCAACACAATAACTTGACAGATTTTGACATTCAAAAAATTATGGCACCTAAATGTACGATGCACGCTACGACAATAATTTTTAAATCCATGACCACTATTGACCAATTTAATTGTTGATATCCCGGTATAATGTTCCCATGCAGTGATGCTTTTAACGAACTAAACATAGGTGTTTTCATGTGCTATGTTCAGTGATAAAAAAAACTCACGGTATTTGTTTACAGCATGTTCGGACATTCATAGCAGATTCATCTGTATACCATGTTTTTCATTCAATTAAGCGCTTTTTAAAGTTAGAAAAGCATAGCCCTCATTAAATGCTTCTTAAGAAACCGATATAATATGGTATTGAACAACTCCTGGGAGGAATACAAAAATACGTATCATGATGCCGCAGCAAATGTTATTTATTCAATACAGAGTTCACCTACGTTTAAAATGAATCGGAAAATACGAATATAACTGTTTTATATAAATATATATAAATAAAAAAATATCTATTTTATTATGCGTATTAATATTTCTATTTATAATCAAAGCATAATCGGCACCACAAAAGCTCAAAAAGAATTGTAAATACAGCAATCCAAAGACCTGTCAAATAAAATCCAACATGACGGTAGTGGATAATCGGACAAATTCGTGATATTAAAATTCGTGTTCTCTTGTTAAACAATTATTTCATTTAATTAACTTTATTATCTAAATGCTATGGTTTTTATCAAAGGCTAAAAGTCACAATTATGTGACCAGAACGTTCTGTATTCCAAAAGAATATTCCAGTGTGTTTCATAGAAGTGTTTCAAGAAAAAAAATGAGGTGTGGCCACCACACGACTTTCTTATAGTATGAGCGCTTCAAATTATACAATTTTAAGAATTTTGTTACACAAAAATTATCCAAAATCCTATTCTAAGTACTTCTATTCTCTTAATAAATCGCTTTAGAATACACACTTTGCAAGATATTCGAATAAGAGTGCTACTCCCTAAGAGTAAAAGTGTTACTTTCGGTCCGAATTTTGAAATTTCATATACCGCATGTGTAAAATCATATTGGGGATAGGATATATTTATACTAGGCACACTGGCAACAACGCCCAATCGTGGCCGTAGTCATGGTACAAGAAAACAAGGTATGCTTTTGCGAATCTCTGGATGACGCGCATTCGACCTCTCCCAGTTCAATAAAGTTGTGAATTCATAGGACACTATTTCAATAAAGTCCTTTTTAACATAAATACAATACAACACAGTGAGAAAATAAAAGCACAATTCTAATTAAACATTAATTCTTAGTAAATTATTATATAAACTTATTAAGAACGGAATTCTAATGAAAATAAAAAATATACTCTAAACAATACTAAAAAATAAAATGTTATTGCATAGGTTCAAAAATGCAAGTTCAGCAGCAAGGCATTGTCCGAGCCTATCATAAAAATTTTCTCGCACATTACGAATCACATCGACTGTTACGGATTCAAAAGCCTCTATGATTAGCCTTCTCAAAATATTTAAGTTTTCTAGCCTGCCAACTTGTGCACTGTATATTTTATTTTTGATGTAGCCCCACAAAAAGAAATCATTTGGCGATAGATCAGGAGATCGCGGAGGCCAACGAATGTTTCCTGTTCCACTAATGAGACGATCAGGAAAAGTATTCATTAAAAAATGCTTTACTCTGACCGCATTATGTGCAGGACAACTGTCCTGTTGAAACCAAATAATATCCCGATCTATTCCGGTATTATCAATAGCGGGAAATATCTGATTCTGTAGCATATCGAGGTATTTGTCCGCATTTAACGTACCTTCAATAAAAAATTGCTTGGTCCTTTTTTTATTGAAGCTATAAAAAATGGACCAAGCAAATGGTCACTCAAAATACCTGCCCCGACATTCACTTTCTGGGGATATTGGGTGTGTTTAACAAAATATCTGTGCTGATTTTCCCGAGCCCAATATCGAACAACAGAAGGATTGTGCTTTCCATTTAATGGAAATGACGATTCATCTGTGAATACAATATTGGCGATGAAATTCTCATTTTCATTTGTCTTTTCCATTACGGTTTCACAAAACTCCATTCTTCTAAAATTGTCATCCAGAAATATTTCTTGCGTTTTCGAGTATTTGAAACATTTTAATTTATTTCGCTTCCATATGTTCGCGACGGTTTTATTACTCACACCCAATTCCTCAGCAACACTTCTGGTAGATAGCGTGTCCTCTACTTCGAGAGTGCTACAAATCATTATATCCCGCTCTTCTCGTTCCTCAGCTTTTAGTGAATTTACCTCTCTAGGATTACACTTTGTGCAATTATTTAAACAAAGACATTTTTCAAAGCTATTCAAAATATGTAATATGCTTTGCTCACAGGGTACGGGTCTGTCTGCATATATTTGCGGAAATAATTTTATGCAATCCTTTGCAGAATGACCACTATACTACCATTTAATAATTTGTAGTTTTTCTTCTGGTGTGTAGCGAGGCATTGTTACCATTGACCCCTCCTCTCACAAACACAGAACGACGCTGTTCGACACGATCTTGGAAAGGGAGTCTTCGAAAATGCTTTCTGTCAGTGACATCTGTCAACTGACATTTCTTTCGATAAATGCGCGTCATCCAGAGATGCGCAAAAGCATACCTTGTTTCCTTGTACCATGACTACGGCCACGATTGAGCGTTGTTGCCGGTGTGCCTAGTATACATATATCCTATCCCCAATATGATTTTACACATGCGGTATACAAAAAATATTGCAAATCTAGCATTAAATACTTTTGTAATCTTGATAAATATATATAGAATGCATAACTTACGACAATTTGCAAAAAATCGCTATTTGATAAGAGTAAAAGTGGTACTTCCGGTCTGAATTTTGAAATTTTTTTTATACAAAAGATATTGAAAATTATGTTTTAAATACTTTTATACCTGTATCGTATCTGCCTAAAAAACATGACTTGCGAAATATTCGCAAAAAACTGATTTTCGATAGGAGTGAAAGACCTACTTCGGGTAGGAATTTCGAAAAACGTTTTAGATAAACTTAAACTTACTAGTTGACGAAATATTGGCAAAATTCGATTTTTTCGCTGAAGTAAACTGCTACTTCCGGTCTACCGATTTTACTGAAAAACTAATCAGATCTCAAGACGGAGATTCTACACATAAATACAAAATTTGGAATTGATATCTACAGCGGTTTGACCCGCTATCGTGGTCACACACAGCCAGACACACAGACATTTTTTAAAAACCACTGTTTCGGTATCAGGGGACTTCAAAACGTGGACATCTGCAAAAATCTCGAGGTCGAAAATTTTCATCATCACAATACTTCCTTATACTACGTATAAGAAAGTAAAAAGTGGTTTTTAAACAATGTCTGTGTGTCTGTCTGTGTGTTTGTGTGTGACCACGATAGCGGTCAAACCGCTATAGCTATCTATTCCAAATTTTGTATTTAGTAGTATAATCTCCCTCTTGAGAACCCATTAGATTTGATTAGTTTTTCAGTAAAATCGGTAGACCGGAAGTAGTAGTTTATTTCAGTGAAAAAATCGAATTTTGCCAATATTTCGTCAACTAGTAAGTTTAAACAAACTTATAAAGAATTCATATGTACTTAAAATTAAAATTGAGAATAATTTTATTTAAAAAGTTTTTCGAAATTCCTACCGGAAGTACCACTTTTACTCTTATCGAATAGCGATTTTTTGCAAATATGTCGTAAGTTATGCATTCTATATGTATTTATCAAGAGTACAAAAGTATTTAGAATTGGATTTGCAATATATTTAGCACTGTTACTCTTAGTGAGTAGCACTTTTTTGATAATATCTTGCAAAGTATGCATTCTATAGAGATTTATTAAGAGAATAGAAGTACTTAGAATAGGATTGTGAATAATTTTTGTATAAAAAAAATTCTTAAAATCCTTTAATTTGAAACGCTCATACGTATATGAAAGTCGTGTGGTGGCCACACCTCATTTTTTTTAACTTTATAATGTGACAGCCTAATAGCCAATAAAAGGATTTTATTCCCCTTGTATTGGGTTGATCTTCAAACTCCTGAACTCTTCCTTGAAAAAAATCGTTATTGCGCTCCTTCGATTTTAATGGAAAATTTTCTATGTTGGAATTTGCTTTTCTCTAGAACGAATGTTCACGTAGTTATCAACTTATCAATATCACATATATACATACCTACACATGTACTCACTACCATGAAGCATGAGTAACTCCACACTACACCAGCTATCTATATACACAACTATAAACTTGGACACATAGCTCACAAAATATGACAAGTGAAAAGTGAAAGTGACATTTAGTGACAATGACAAGCAGCGGCTGCAACAACGAATTTTTCTAACGTACCAGTACCAACGTTACTACAAAAAATGTACAGGGGTGCGTTCAGAAAAGGCAAGAATGTTATCCAAGTGTCATTCCAATTTCACACTTGCCGTTCAGAAACAAAAAGATGTCCCAAAATTATGACGTCATTGCCGTTCAGAAATGATTGGAGCGACCCTCGGAGTGTTCCTTCCATCACCCACCTATTTGTGATGGTTAATAGCGAGCGATTCATGCGCATTCGGGTCGGGGTATTTAAAGCGCGGTTCTGAGTGGTTTTTAAGGCTATAATTATAATTTAATGTCATTTCATATCATATGGTCATATGTATGTTTCTTGGAGTTTGAACAGTTTGGTTTTGGACAATTTTAATTTGATCCAAAAAATTTTTTCGATTATGATCCATTGTTCTAATTAGTTTTAATTTTCGACTTATTTCTTTGATGACTTTATTTTTTCATACATAACCTCTAACTCTGCAATGCTTAGCTTTGACCTTTGACTTTTACCACAAACTAACTCGACTCACTCTACGGCGTTCAGAATTGAAAAGCGCTCCAAGTTTACCAAGTGGATGACGTCATAAAATATGACTTGACCATGCCAGTATTCTACCCAACATTTCTGAACGCACCCCTACATTGTACGAAAGTCGAAAACCATATAGATATAAGTAGAGTTACAGAGACGGCGATGGTTTTATTGGTTTCGTTACGATCTTCGGGGCACACCAAGAAAAATAAATTGAAAACCAGCAAAAAAAAATATCTGTTATCTAAAACCTTCAGATAATCTGCTATTTTTTTTATCTAAGATAAGATGATAGATAAATGGTTGTTGTGTCATCTAGATATGATGATAGACACCTCATTTTTTTACTCTAAACTTAATATTTAACGAGATATTGATAAATTTAGACTTTGAACTGAAGCAAACAAAGAAACAAGTACTCTCATTCCCCATCTACAGATTTGACGGAAAATGTAGTCAGATCTTGAGAGAAAGATAATTCTTTTTAATATAAAATAGTGTTTACCGTTTGGCCGCTATTGTGGTCCAGTCGCGGCTGGTAAGTTCGTTTAGGTGAAGCAGTTACATAGATAAGACTGATTCGTTTATTATCGGTCATATACTCCCAGATGCCAAGCATATCATCGATAATTACGAATCAGTCTTGTCTGTGTAAATTGCTTTACCAAAAGGTACTCACCAGCCGCGGCTGTTGTGGTCACACAAAAAACGCAAAAATTTCGAGGTCGAAAATTTTCATTATCACAATACGTCCTTATACTACGTATAAGAGAGTAAAAAATGCATTTAAAGCGAGCACTTTTGTTGAGAAGTATTAATTATTAAGAGGAAAGAGTTCATCCTTAGGAGATGATTTATTTAATACAAATATTCTGGATGTACCTATTTTAAGCTACCATTTAAACATTGAAATCCGCGGTTAGTAATTTATTAATTTAGGGCTTAAGGAAATTTCAAAATCCCGCTTTAGTGACTACCCTCTAACACAGCCAAGTGGGTGGTTGTTGTCTATCGATAACTGCGCTCATGTTATGCGCACACGCAATTTAGTGGCACTACAGAGTCGATAGCGTTATATATGTCAATTCGCAAGTTCGTGTTTCTATATTTTGTCGCATTTTGAAAAGCTTAGTGTTCAAGTTAACATTTACTTCCATTGTATGATCACCAGCTACCTTAACGTACACATTTGACTTCCCACAAATATACAGTACGTAAGTTTAGTTCGTTAAAGATTTTAAAATCCCTTTGGCATGACTTTTTATATTTTAACCGTGTTTGTGGATTTATGATATTTTTTTTTGTAGTTTTCCAGTAGTCCCCAATTATATTAGACGATAGGTAGATTTACTTTTTATTATAATTTGGCGATGCTCAAATTTCCTATTTTGATATTAATTTGCGTTCTTAAAGAACTATCACACTTTTTTACGTATACTATATTATTCAATATTATTATTATTATAAATAGAATTAAAATGAATTTTGTCAATTGAATTCTTATATAATATTTATTGATTTTTTTTTCTTTTAATATTTCCACATATATCCATTTCTTCACCAATATATAAAAATTACACAAAAAAATCATGAAAAAATATATGGACCATATACAGTAATAACCACATTTTAATTCCAAAAAAAATATTGTTACTGTTAATTTTTTATGTTTAATTTACAAAAATTTCCTTCTACCTAATAAATATATAAGTACATATTCATGGCAATGACCTATTTCTTATATGATACAAGCAGCCTATGTATGCTGTATGTTTATGAATTAAAATTTTATTAAAACCCCTCGTCCCCTCTAATTAAAGAAGGAAAGAGTTTTTTTTTTGCGATTAGCTTGTATAAATAGTCTGTGGCAGGAATAAAATTTTATTATTTTAACTTATACGAATTTTATTGGCGCGGGCACTTCTTGATAAATAAGATAAGGAAGTTCACGTAAGATAAACCTAACTAAATTGAACAGATGTTTTTGATTTCATTATACTGGATTATAGCACCTAACATAGACTTATATGTATATGTATTTTATTTTAAACTACGCCATTTATGTATTCATTTAAAAATAAATTCAATATAGTAACTTTAATATTTAATGGGTTTATTATATCAGCTTGACGTAATACAAATGTTGCAATGACAAAATACCTTATATAACCTTTTCCTTTGGTTCTAGGTGTACGTACAATATACAGAGCAACATGGCGTTTGCTGGTCTGAAGAAACAAATTAACAAATGTAATCAGGTATGGAATAATATATTTCTTTAGAATATAACAGAGGTATAAAAAAAATCTTATAATTTTCTTTCAAAATGATTTTGATACACCCTAAATAAATTTATTCAATATTTGTATAAACAAATTAAAAAATGTGAATTTTATTGCTCAGGTACTAGCTTTTATTAATTTTTTTGCTATAAAATGAAGTAACATGTTTTCTTTGTTATTAAAATAAGACAAAAGAAATACTTAGCAGGAGCTTTGCGTTACCAAGAAAACATTGCTCCAAAAAAATAGGGGAATATTTATTTATACCACTGTAAATTTTAAAAAGTTATTGAAGTATACATTTTTTAAAAGACATTTTTTTCTGTTAAATTCAAGAATGTAACACTTCACAAGTTGTAAAATTCTAAGAAAAATTAAACATCAAGAAAGCTTCAAAAAAAACGAAACTTTTGGGATTTTTTGTTATATACAATGGGTGTCTAAAGTCTCCCATAAGATATGTTTTTTCTCCAAACTTAATCCACCCCATATCCTTACCGAACCACCTACAAATTTGGATTCTTCTCGCATAATGGTTGTGGTGACGTTTTGTCATAACGAGTTAAAAAAATCTTCTTGCGTTGCGTTCGTCGAAAGTACAAGTCTGCAGTATCTACGAGATCATAAATATTCTATTTTTTTTAGCAGTGTATTTACAGTTACGGGCAATATTTTCGGTACGATTTCATATTTTGAGGAGGTTTGCTTGGTATGCATGATAAATCTAAATTAATTATACTAAAATACTTTTATAGCCAAGCTAAATGAATATACTGGGCACAAATCGGTACAATTTCATTTGCTAAAATATTATGATAAAATTGAACATTAAAACTTAATATTTTGGGTCCCCCCTTTGGCATCTATTCTGTAGCAGAATGCATCTGAATACAATAACTCCAGAAAATGTTATTGTATATGTTACCGTACATTCTACAACTCTGTACCATTTCTCGTCAGAGGACATTTTAACCTAAGCATGCCATTAATGCTCAATGAAATTTAAAAGTCTGGACGTTGTATTGGCCAAACAGTGATCCCGATCAGTTTCGGTAAAATACATACGCTTAAGATCATTATCGTATTGGAACACAAAACCCTTTCGTAACTTATCCGCTGGTTGCTAGAAATTAGACAAAATTTCGACATACACTGCCCCAGTCACTTTACCGTAGATTTTGAGCAAATTTCCAGCAACGAAGTATAAAAGTAATGCATACAAGTAAACTTAACTCAAGCCCACATTAACACGTATGCATTACCATATTTCAAAATGGATGTTAAGCATTACTTTACTTGTGCTAAATCCCAATCTCACTTACTAATAGTTCTCGATAACTCGAATGTCCTTTCATCTGAGCAGATGACATTTTTTCAATACTCTTAAATACCTATTAATATTTTAGTCTTCGCTTCTTGTTTTCTACTCTAATAATTTATGATCCTTCATTTTTATTTTTAGTCCAGTTCCAAGAATATTAAACACACTTTATGCCTTTAAAACTTTCTATGCCCATTAAAAACAGCATTTACTGATGTTTTATATATTTTTACAATAACACCATAGTTAAGACCTGACATACAATGATTAATCTAATGATTTTATCTATGACAGTGCTATAGGTACCAAAGAATTTCTTAACATTATTTCCCAGAAACAATATTAACGATTGTATTTCTTTATGTGAAACCTAATTATGGGATTAGGATCTTTAAGTACCTTAAATACCGTTAACTCCTTTCATTTTGACAATAATCAGCCATTCTAAGCATATTTTGTTTACGTATGTGTACTCCCTCGTGTAGAATCACTATTTAAATAACCAAATTTACAGAAAAAGTAAAATGTGAATATTCAAGTACCACTGAAGATTTCTTAATAAGTATTACGTAAAAAAATGTTGTCCATCGTGGACAACATTGGCATTGGGTTAATACTTAGTATATCATAGCAACTGAATTATTAAATTAATTAACTGTTGATAAATTAATTTTTCAAAAGGTTTTTACAATGCACACGTGTTGACATAACCTCAAATTGTGAAGATTTTCAGAATTGATAATTTTCTTAGTAATGGCAGAGAATTCAAATCAGTTAGTTACATTTTGCACTATAAGATTGTACATGATGTTGTATTGTTTTTATATTAAGCTTGATTTTTTTAACACCAAATGCCTTCTTTTGCCTACAGATATGTACTAATGTAATTTTCTGCGATTTTTCTTACTTGTCCTAGCGGTATATGTCGGGTCGCTGTCAGAACAGAAACAGAAATTATTTTTCTAAACCCATTTTGACCACAGATTCTTCTGCGTCTAGAAAGGATGTCGCCGCGTTCATGACTCCTTCAACTCAAGCTAAATTTCCTAGTCCGCGCTACGAAAAACAATCCGATATATTTATCGATCCGCCACTGAATTTGTTTTTAATACTATGTTTCTCTTGCTAGGCAGTGGGCAGTTTTTTCCTCAATTTCTTTTTCGTTTTTTCGCAAAAAAAATTTTTTTTTAAAAAATTTAGCATTTCACTGGAATTTCACATACGCTCACGCCCTTTTTTTCTATATTCAATACTTCAATACAAACTAATATGTAAATTTGTCTAATACTTTATCAGGACTCAATTTTATCCTTGATTCTACATGTAATTTAAATGTTGAACATTAAATTCTTTATTATTTTCATTTATTATAGTATGTCACAGAAAAAATGGGCGGTGCGGAGGGCACTAAGCTTGACTTGGATTTCATGGATATGGAGAGGGTAAGAAATAGGGCAAAAATGACATATCTTTAATAATTTAATAATCTTTTTCGTTTACCCAAAAGAAAACAGATGTCACTTACGAATTGGTTGAAGAATTACAAGCGAAAACCAAAGAGTTCTTGCAACCAAATCCTACTGCCAGAGCAAAGATGGCAGCTGTCAAAGGTATAAGTAAGTTAAGCGGCCAAGCAAAATCTAACACATACCCACAACCAGAAGGTGTATTGGGCGATTGCATGTTACTATATGGAAGAAAATTAGGAGATGATAGCATGTTTGGATCTGCACTAGTCGAAATGGGCGAATCATTAAAACAAATGGCAGACGTCAAGTATTCACTTGACGATAACATCAAACAGAACTTTTTAGAGCCACTTCATTATTTGCAAACGAAAGATTTGAAGGAAGTCATGGTAAATTGAATTGTCCATTAAAAAAATATCGTTTTGCCACTGCAACTAAGCTCTTTTGCAGCATCACCGTAAGAAATTACAAGGTCGTAGACTTGACTTCGATTGCAAAAGAAGGCGTCAAGCCAAAGGTAATGTGCAGTTTGTTATTCATTGTCATTATTCTCCCTTCAATATAGGAAATTGGACTTGCTTTATTATTAAAGCGTCTGTTTAATAAGAGAAAAGGACTTTCATATAAGTAGTTCATTATTTAAATCATCGATTTCATCATTTTAATTTTGTTTAACAGTTGCGATTAGACTTTTTTGAATGTTGCATGTGTTTCTTTCTAGTTTCTAGGGGTCCCAGCCCCTATTCCAGTCCGGTTAAAATACAAACACGAATGTCTGGTACGTCAGTCATAAATGAAAAAAAAAAGGGATTTATATAATCCTAAAGTAATGAGCTAGACTTTCGCTATCATATCAACCCTCTTTATTTATTAATTAAGTTGATGCAAACCTTAATATATCAGTATTAACAGCCCATCCCATAACTAATATTTAAATTTAGCACTTTAACAGGGCCTAAAAATAAATAGTACATATATTGAAAAGGTAATCATTTTGAACATGTATTAAATCCCCCAGTAAGTACAACTGTCAAGCACACCAAGTGTTTATTGATAAAAAATTGATAATAAAGTTTGACGATTTGATGACACAAGGGCTTTGCTTCCTATCTTTTTAAATACACTTTGCTCATATTCACACTAAATGCTCTCATAAACACAAATGAAATGATGCGTCTATTTTTAACATTTAATTTATAAGTGTTTTACCTGCTCCAAGACCCTTCAACATAATTTTCTTATATTGCCGTGGAATCCTATGAATTTCAGCTAATTCTTTAAATCCATTTTTGGGGGGAATTATTTAGTTGATGATAACTTCTGACACATCGCTTTTCATCTTTTAAATACACTTCTCATATTCGCATTAAATGTTCTCACACGAAGTAATACAAAACTGAAATCTATTTTTGACATTTGAATTACATTTTTTTACCTGTTCCAGGACCTTTCCGAATATTTTTTTTATCCTGTCGTTGAATCCTATGAAATTTCAGATAACACCTCAGAGCATCTTTAAATCCATTTATAGAGGGGAATTATTCTTTTACTTCTGTAGTTGTTGACAACTTCATATATGTGTTGGCTGCAGTTGTATTTCAGTCTTTTAATGTTCATTACTTTAATGTCTTCTTCAACCTCATATGTCATCCTTTCTAGAGTTTGCTCTACCTCTTGCCACAATGCCATGAATATTTGTGTGCGTGCTCCCTTCAATATATGTCTAGCCCATTGAAATTCTAATAGCTAGCAATTAATTTTTTCTTTGTTTGTTTTTTCTTACAGTTTATTTCCTCGTCTTACTGCACTTGGTTCTAATATCTGATTATTTTCTATTCTGGCATCTTCGCGTCTTCTTCTTCTGTTTAACATGGTGGTTCCCAACCAGTTATACGACAACTCTGGTCTTGTCAAGGTTTTAGATACCTAAACTGGAATATTTTAGCGAAACCAGAGGTTTGCAACTGGATTCAAAATTTATTCAATTACCAAGTCTAGTATGGCTTGTCAGTATTTTTTTTTTGTTTATGCCGTAAACTTGAATTCCTGCTAGATTCTTCATGAATTTCCTAGGTAATTAAAGGTGAATATGAAACAATATTATAACCTTCTCTCTGTCGCCATTTAACGGACCAACTGCTAAACCTATACATGACGAAAATGTTCGGCCTCGAGATTTTTGCAGACGTTGACGTTTTGAAGTCCACTAATACCAAAAAAATTATTTTTGAAAAACCTCTCTCGCTTACTCCTTCCCTCTCTCTCTGTGTGTGAGAGAGATAGAGATCATGATAACGGACAAATTTCTAAACCTACCAATACCAAACCTTGTATTCTATAGTATAATTATCTTCTTAGGAGGTGATTAAATTTTCAGTAAAATCGGTAGACCGGAAGTAGTAGTTGCCTTCAGTGGAAAAATCCAATTTAGCAATATCTCGTCAACTACTAGGTTTCAACAAATTTCTAGGAAGTACTCTTGTACTAAAGTACTCAAAGTAAATTAGAATTTTTCTATCAAAACAGTTTTTCGAAATTCCTATCGGGAGTAGGTCTTTTGCTCTTATCAAAAAATAGTTTTTTGTGTATATCTTGGAAGTGATACTTTCTAAACATATATATTAAGAGTAAAAAAGTATTTAGAGCTGCATTCAGAAAAAAAATAGTATAAAAGAAATTTCAAAATTCGTATCGGAAGTAACACTTTTACTCATTGCGAATAGCAGTTTTTTGGCAAATATCTTTCAAATTATGCATTCTAAAGAGATTTATTAATGGTATAGAAGTGATTAGAATAGGATTTTGAATAATTTTTGTATAAAAAAAAATTCAAAATTCGTCAAAATTTATTAGTTATATTTCCGAATTTAATTCTTGTCACATTTTGCAAATTTTGTATCTATGCAAAACATGTTCCAAAATTTTATATAATTGTATGAATGAGCAGTTTCGCAGTAGTTTCTAGACAATATTTTCAGCACTTTAAGCAATGCCGCGGTTGAAATACCGTTTGCAAGCACAACTAAAAAATTATCTAAATATATTTGTAATTATACATAGAAAAGAATATTACTTATGGGATGATTTTATTACATATATTAAAGACATTTTATTAGAAGCTCTAAAATTACAAGTGATTTTTGCATCTCAGCACTTTCATAAAGTCTTTACTTTAAGTTAATTCTCTTACAGCCACATCTAGAATTGTCTTGTAGATGCTTGAAATTTAGTATAACTGCAAAGTTAGTGTTTCTTTTGGCTTTAAATTTCTATTTTATTTTGTCACCACCATTTTTTTTTGTTTTCGTAATGCGCATGGAATCTTTTATTTTGATGACAGGTTCACATATTACAGATGAAGAAATCAAGGCGGCGGAAGATAAATTCGCAGAATCACTGCAGCTTGCTCAAATGGGAATGTTTAATTTATTAGAAAACGATGTAAGTAATGAACAATTCGATCAGTTTTGATAATTTACATAAGTAAATCTCTGTTTGATGCAAAATAGGTGGAACAAATATCTCAATTGGCTACTTTTGCAGACGGCCTCCTAGAATATCACAGCCAATGTACTGAAATTTTGAAAACATTAACGGAAACTCTTCATGAAAAGTAAGTTTTACGTTTAAAAAATAATTTAGTGGAATATGATGTATCCTCGATGATGGTTCTCCACGTTGTGATCACATTGGAGTCAGTGTTATAACATCTTCTACCGTCAAGTTAAATCCTATTTGGAAAACGAATAACATTAAATAAATATGAAGCTTCTTGACCACGATCAACACATTATTTGAATAGTTTTGTGCTATTTTTATCTTTATTAATTGAATTTTTATTTCATTATCTCAGCGTCCTTTATAAACTATCTTTTAATATAACTTATATTTTTCTCTTGATTAGCCAATTTGTAGTTAGATACCATCATATTGGTTTTATTTTCTTCTTTTACTTTTAGATAAATTTTATTTTTAGCGATAATAATTATTTCTTGCAGGTGTTTCTATTTTCCCCCACAGATTCAATATAATATTAAAGACATTACTACTCGAACTACAGATACCCGCCCAATCATTTCTGTAATTGGCTTGCCTGTAATTAGACCGAAAGGTGAAGTACAGAGTAATTAGGAAATCATTAGTTTGTTTTTCGACGCCTGTTTTGTTAGATAATTCTTAATTCACTTAGTGTTATGTCTTCTGGAAATTTCTGTTTTTTATTTCGCTAGTTTTATTTAAGACTTTGTAAGTTAACACGGGTCAAGTTAAACTGTTTTTATCATTGCAGAAAATATCTAAGCTACAACTTTTTATAAGCTATCTTTTTGAAAATTACACTTGATCACGTGATCAAGTTTAGAGAAAAGAATTACACGTATCAAAAGATGATACTTTGAAGGAATTATTCATATACACAGTTGTGATAATTAAATAAATAAAGGTTTATAAACATTTAAGGATTAACATACCTACTAGATATCTCTAATACTAGTCAGTGGGGAGCTTTGTCCTGCAAAATGTGGGATACAAACGATTTTGACATATAACACAATTCAATAACGTAACAACTCAAAAAAAAGTCGTTTTTGAGTTGAATCCACCATCTAATTTCAAATCTTATGTTTTTTCAAGACCAATGGAGTAACAACTTATAGTTTGATGTGGTACCAAGAGATGGCTTAAATATATTTGTAACATTGGAACATTGCACCATTTTTAAATTCAGCTCTGTAACAGCTCACTCGTTACGTTATTGAACTAAGAGACATCGTTGATTTCTGCCGCAAGCTGCAACGTGTTACTTATCAGACGGTTAATGTGTTGTGACCATTGTAAGTAATTAAAATATTTCGACGAAAAAATTTGAATTCAGGGCACAATATATAACAAGTTAGCTCGTAGTCAAATTGAGGAACAGAATGAAGTTACGGTGAGTCCGTTTTTAGAATATAATTATTTATTTTAATGTTTATAACCCCAAAATATTAAAAAAGTTTAACATAGTTTTTCCTTCTGATTAGTTTGATAATAATAATATGGAGAATAATGAAACATGTGAGAGAGGAAATATTAATATCTTATTGAAAAAAAGGGCATCCGTCGAAAATTTAGCGGAAAGAAGAAGATGATGAGCAAGAAAATCTTATTTTATGAAGTAATAGTATAAGAAGTGATGATGAAGCAGTAAGTTGCTTATTTTAATTTTGTATAACAAATATTTCTTAACTGTTCTCTTAGACTTTTACTGATGGACTTGTTCATAACGAGATGGACAGCCAATTGGAGATTGATAGCGATGATTCTATATCGTATTTAAACTACGTTCCAGAAAAAGATGTAAGTGACGAATCGACAGACGATGAAGAAATAATGGTACTTGAAGTAACGTCGGCTGAAAGGGAAAAAGTTAAAAAGCTTACAAGAAAGATAGTTCCAGAAACCTGGGCAAGGAATGCACAGAAGATCTATAGAAACATAGGGCAGGAATATAGATCAAGCTAAGGGAAAGGTTATCAAGTCCAAAGACATGAAACCTCCGTCTTTTGGAAATTGTAGACTGAAATGTGCTTCAAAATTTTCCTTTGAAGTAAGGAAACATAATTCAAACTGGAAACTTGGAGATAATATTCAGAGAAACTTTTTGAGCAGGTGCATATGCTCCATCATTACGCCAAAAGTTAAAAAGCTTACAAGAAAGAGTAAGAGAGTTCCGGAAACCTGGGCAAGAAATGCACAGAAGATTAATAGAAATTTAGGACAGGAGATATACCTAAGGGAAAGGCAATCTAGTCCAAAGACAAAAAAAATTGTAAACTGAAATTTTGAAGTACATTTCATTTGAACACATTTTCAAGAAAAGGTCAGAGGAAGTTCAAGTTTGCAAAGTGTTTTTCAAAAACACACTGGCAATTAATAATCGAACAAAATTTGCCACAACAGATAAGAAAGATCAACTCGGATTTATAGACACTTACAAAAGAGGCAAACATGGCAGTCAGAAAAGAATAGATGAAGAAATTACGAAAGATATCACACAGCACATAGCATCCTTCCCAAGAGTAAGCTCACATTATTGCCCTGCAAGAATAAAAAGGAACATTTGGATGGCAGCCTTAACATGACACTAATCTATAAACTCTATACGAAAGAGTGTGAAAAGAAGGCAAAAGTTTTGGAAAATCTTCAATGTATGCGAAAGTTATTACAAGGAGAAATAACTAAACCGGATAGAGAGGAGCAAGATATCGAAAGCGGAAATCATGGAATATATTATTTTTTGCTATAAAACACGACTTGTAACGTATAATATTACGATTTTTGATATTAGTAAAAAATTGGAATATTGGCATGGAGGGGCTCGTAAAACGCAGTGCCAATGAAATCTGTAGCTGCGTATACAATTTTCTTTTCAATGAGACTGTAGATAATGAAAATATTATTTTTTATACCGACAACTCTGTTGGACAAAATAAAAACAAGTTATTTGCAGTATGCATATTTGATGCATACAAAATTTTGTAAAACTTAAATCCATCATGCACAAGTTTTTAGTCGTTGGACATATCCAAAATGCGGAAGATTCTACGCATGCGGCCATTAAAAAGAAAAAAAAAGATATTAAAGAATGGACCCATTTATGTCCCCTCAATGATTTTAAGAGGTGCAGAGAAAAATGGAATGAATTGGATAGAAAGGACTATTTTAACTTCAAGAAATTGTCTATCGAGAAATGAAAAAAGGAGTAAATTGGAATAACATCAGTGTTTTAAAAGTAAGCAAGGAGAATCCAAATTCAATTTTTTATAAGTATTCTTATGACGAAAAATATTTCAAAAAAATCATAATGCAAGGAAAGTTACCATCTGCCATCTTCTAAACTCTTCAAGTAGCAGCCATTCCGAGTAAATAAAGACAATATTATTTTTGAAGTGAGAGAAGTTGTTGAGTTGTGTTTTTGTTGACACAATTATGTTTTTTCTTTGTTATATATTTTTTATAATAAGCAATAAATACTTTTACCGATAAATCTGTATTTATATACATATAAATTTTCAAAACTAAAATACATAGTTAATTTCCAAAAATAATTCGAAAATTTTCATCCACCTTTGGTACATCTCTGTAGAAATAATATAATTATTTTTTTTATATAGCGCAATTACGTAGCAACTTGACAACAAATTTGAAAAGTATCCAATTAATAAAAACAAGAAAATCCACATAAGATAACAATGTGATAACCGGTTATTTTTGAAAATTTAAAAAATATCGATGGAAGAATAATTACGTTCATGGATTTTCAAAAACTGTGAAAGTTCTTCAATCCGCATTATTTCAGTTCAAGTGTTTTGAAGTTGTTACGGTATTGAACTGGGATATCGATGTGTTATTTAGGTCTGGGTCCTAATGAAAATCCAAGTTTCCAACCTTGTGGGGGCGAGCTCGATGCGCCATCTTGGAATAAACGTGCCAAAAATGTGTTTTTTACGAAAACTTCTCAATGGTTGATCTCACGACAAAAATATCTATATTCAAACATGAAGAGGGCGTAATTTTAAACAATTTTTATTTAAACACAGTTTGGCATGTCTAATACGCTATGAGATGCGGTGTTGAAAATATTACCACTTCTTCAAAAAACGTCAATATATTTTTTTAATTACTTCTGGCTATTTATTACTATTAATTATAATTACATCATTATGTATTTTAGTGATAAATTATAACATTATACGTAATTTTAAGAATTATTTAAAATTTATTTTATTATTATAATTATTATTTATTTTTTCCACATCTCATATGCCCATTTTTTGTTACTTTTTTCAGTATTTGTTTCTAATTCGGTCTGGGAGGCAAACTGACGAAATCTCTTTTTCGTGATCATTCTCAACGTCGAGGTAATTTTCTCGTTCATTGTCGCATGATTTGTTCACTTGCGAACATTTTAATCCTGCTTTTCCCCCCAATCCCAAAAATGTCAACAACATACGTTGTAACCGAGAAATGGAAGCCCTGCCAGCTATATATATAGCTAATTCATTAACATCGATACTGTAACGAGAGGATATGTTCAGAACTACTTTCATATGCTGGCCAAATTTATTTTAAAGAGGTGAAAGACCTCTTAAAATCTAAATAATTTTTAAGTTTTTCAAAATAGTCAAGTTAGTTAGTCCTATCAAATGAATTTTGACATGGTTTTCTGAACATCTTCGTATAGGATTATTTTTTTTAAATTTCTGGGCCGAGGATGCCCAAAATATAATAACCGATTGTATAGGTGTGATATAATATTATACACATGTGACAGAACATTCTAATCCTGCTTTTCTGCACCACATCCTTTTCTTGCATTTGAAGGATATGTATTTCAATGAGGTGTTGTTACCATGTCATAGTTTCTGGAACTATGCTTTTCCAATACGCAGCCCCAGTCTTCTCGATTTTTTTGCTTCCCATACCATTTTTGGAATTAAAATATTCTAAATGTGTGGTGCCTCGCAGCGTCCTTAGTTGTTGGCAAAGAAGCTACATTGAAATTGCTGTTTAATGCTGACATGGCAAATTGTTGGTAGCGGTCTTTTCCAACGTATCTTCCTCCATCGTCTGCCACCTCCTCATAGGCTTGGCATTCTGCTGTCTAAGGACGCCAACGATTGTACTAAGGTTTTAGTGTTTTTGTGAAATAAATTTTGTTTACCCCTGATTAAAGAGGGATGGCGTAGTATTGCAGACACTAAACGCATGCTGAAAAAGCAATATTTATTTATTTTACCGCCGCATTAAGCAAACTACTATATAGTAATATAATTATAATTATGTACTAATGAATCATTAGAAACAATAATTTAAAAAATTTGGAATTATCACAATTTTTAATAAAAACTGTCGAGTTTGAAAATAGATATTTTTGTCGTGAGGAGTTATCGTGAAAAAACTAGATTTTTGGCACTTTTAGTCCAAGATGAGCTCGCCTCCCAAATTGTCAAAAACTTGGATTTTTCTTAAGACCCAGAACTAAACTACATGTGTTAAAAATCGTTTCTAGCTCATTTTTTGCATGGCAAATGCCGTTTTTGGTCCCTACTGACTGGACTATAATGATTTCGAAGAAATTTGACAGTAACCGATTTCACATCATCTGGAAAAGTGGTTCTACACATACTTAATTGAAAATGTAGTTGTTTAATGTTTTTATTTAATTTATCCGTAACTATTGCAAACAAAAATTAACATATACTGGTTCAAGAGAGCTTTTGACGTATCTGAAAAAGGGTATATCTTACTTCCTCTAACCCTGATATACCATGAGCAGTTTTTTTTTCTAATTATTCTTTTCGTACGATATCAATCGTTCATAAAGAGTGGTTATTTTATATTTTATTTATCGATTTTGTAGTAATGGGTCCAATGTAAAGGACCTTGAGGCTCCTGAGGAGTCTTGAATCTTTTCAGTAACTAGCGCTGCGTACTTATCGGATATGGCTGCATCAGAGTTTGACAACCAGGTACTCATTTTCAAAAGTTTGAGTCAAGCTGGAAGCAGAAAAAGCGCTCTAGATGTTATTAGTCGAATCGGGGATCGAACCCAGGACTTTTGGACTTGTAGTCAAGCGTCCTACTCGCTGAGTTACGACGGCCCTATTAAATTTGCAATATAATTATAAAAATAAAACAATGTCTTCGGTAAAAGATATCTGGTTTTAAAAAAAAAGTATTATTTTATTTCAATTCCATACGGAAATGTATTTGTAGAAAGTTGAAATTTATAATATGCCTTATTATATAACACTTTGAAAATTGATTTTTTATTGGCATTATTTTTTATTAATCTAATAATAATATTAAATTTAGGAGCATGTAGAATTGGCTAATAAATAGATTTATAAAATAAATTGATTTTTTTCGTTAAAGCTATAGTGATGCAAATAAAGGGTCGAAATACATATCCACTGATGGGCTACACAAATTGTGTCTTGTCCTTGTCGTGACGCTAAGGTGTAGTTATTTTCTGAACTCGTAACAAATACTTTCTAAATTTATCTAAACGATGGGTATTGCCAGGTTTCATGGAAATCTCCTTTCTTGTAAGTTTTAACACTGGAAACTTCGTATTCTTAATAAAAGACTAATTTGGAACATTGTAAAAAGGGTTTCTATTTCTCTAAGTATTTTCGAAATATTTTTCTGTGAGATGTACTTTAGTACTTTATTTTAATATGTACGTTACATCTTGCCTATATGAGTTTATGCATATAACATGTTAAAACCCTGACAATTGGTATTATATTGGAATCAATTGGAATTTATTCTTAATTTTTCTTTCAGGAGAGATGAAGCTGTTGGTCGTCCAAAAGTCGAATTTGTTCCTAAAACTTTAACTGATCTGAGTATCGAAGGTGTCGACGCCTTGAATGGTACGAATTTTAACAATTCCGTTATAAGTACTCGCCCTACGCCTGTTTCTAGGTCCACATCCAAAACACAACCTACTACCCATTATAAACCCGACCCTTTTGATTCTTGGACAATAAATTCAGGTATTTTTGTTTTGTTTATTTATTTAGTTTTATATGATTTCACTTTTTAAAATACTTCCACGTAGATATACACTAACCTTTAACTAATATTTTTTAATATACAGGCTGTTTAAAAAAGATGCGGCAATATTAAAGGGGTTGATTGTCCAGGTCATTTTATATAAAAAGGTTTATAATAAACAAGGTCCGCAAACGCTTCGTTACCGATCTACAGCGTGTTGATGTTTAATTTAAAGAAACAGTAAAAATTAGATTTCTCCAAGACGGCATTAAAGATCATAATGAAATTTTAGGCGTGTTATTTTTCAAGAGAAAAATAGGACGCCGCTGATTTCTCTAAAAATAAAAATATGTTTCTATTCTTTGCTTAATTGTGAAGAAAAAAGCTCTCTTAACTTTCTATCATACAACGTACCGTTTTTTAGTAAAAAAAACACATTTTAGTGCATGTACATTTATTACAGAATTTTTTTTTAAATAACAAGGGTTTTATTTAAGGGCAAAAACAAATATTTTACCATACCAACAATTTCAGCAAGCAAAAATTACAATAACTGTGCAAAGTGACCACCTCGAGCTCGAATGCAAGAATCCAATCTTCTCCTCATCGACTGGCGAACTCTCTCAAAAACAAGAGGATCGGTTTCAATTGAGTTGCACCCAGCAATGATTCGATTTCTTAAGTCTTCTACGTTTTCCAATGGAGTAGCGTACACCAATGACTTCAAATGGCCCCACAGGAAAAAACCAAGGGGATTTAAGTCCGGGGATCGTGCAGGCATAACAAATTCGACACATACGAAATTATTAATCATATGCCATTCAATATGTCAGTGAATAAAACAGGACTGTTTAAAAATATTTTTGTAAGCATGATACATGCACATGCACTAAGATGTGTTTTTTTTTACTAAAAAACGTTACGTCGTACGATAAAAAGTTAAGAGAGCTTTTTTCTTCACAATTGAACAAAGAATAGAAACATATTTTTATTTTTAGAGAAATCGGCGTCGTCCTATTTTTTTCCTGAAAAATAACACGCCTAAAATTTCATTATGATCTTTAATGCCGTCTTGGATAAATCTAATTTTTACTGTTTCTTTTAATTAAACTTCAACACGCTGTAGATCGGTAACGAAGCGTTTGCGGACCTTGTTTATTATAAACTTTTTTGTATAAAATGACCTGGACAATCAACCCCTTTAATATTGCCGCATCTTTTTTAAACACCCTGTATACTTTCTTTTTGTTCGTTTTATTTTTGTGTTAAACATTGCATTTATCCAGGATAATTTTTGGTAAGAGACCTAACCTAGTCTTACTAAAACACACTAATATTTATTGCTAGTAGTTATATTAGATTGCTTGTGAGGTACAGATGATAATCGATACTTTATAACGGAGAACATCCGCCAACCTGAAAACTTCTGAATAAACTCAACTGATAAAAAATAAAAGACCCTATCAGCAGATGTTTAAAAGGGCGATTTTCACCGAAAAAGTTATTTAAAAAAAAAAAATCTGTGTGTGTGACCACGATAGCTGCCAAACGGCCAAAGCTGCGATATCGATACCAAACTTTATTTATTTTTGCGAGTATAATCTTCCTCTTGAGATCTGTAGACCGGAGGTAGTACTTTATTTCAGTGAATAAATGTTACCAATATATCATCAACTACTAAGTTTAAACAAATTTATTAAGAATTCTGATGTCCTCATAAGTAGTTGGAGAAAAAAATTATTATTAGTGTTTCGAAATTCCTACCGCAAGTAGGTATTTTACTCTTATCAAAATATAGGTTTTTGCGAATATCGTTTTGCTTTCTGAACATATATATTACGAGTATGAAAGTATTTAGAGCGTGATTTTATATACGAGTTAAATGAATTTGGACAAGATATGAAAATGGTTTTCTGAATATCTCTCAATAAGGTATATTTTGTTGCATATTTATTCGGTTTTTGTTGTTTTATTATATCTCTCCAAGCAGAAAAATTCAAAGAAAAAATTGAATCGGGAACTCTTATACTGAAGTTGATTTTGAAAAATGTTTTCACTCCCATAAAACGATTTTAGACAAATTATAAAAAAAGGATTTTTGGGAAGAAAGTTTTGTTGTTTTCTTAAACTTCTCCATTCCGCAATATTCAAAGAAGAAAAATGAAGCCTTAGTGAAAAATAGAAGACTTAACCAGTAATTGTGCAAAACCATTTTCATATAGTGGTCAAATTAATTTTAAGAGGTTGAAAACATCTCGTAAAGTCAAGGTAATTTTTAATTTTTTCAACATTGAAAGGTATTTTCCGTTGATGCATCTCCAGGTAGAGTCTATTTCTCTGCAAAATTTTTATTATATTGAATATTTCCAACCCAAAAATGTTAACAAGAAAAGTTGTAACTTAGCTAATATGCTCACAGGTAATTCCACTTGCTACTTCATTAACATCACCAATACTGAGAGATGTTCAGAACCATTTTCATATGCTTGCCAAATTCCTTTTAAAAGAGTGAAGAAAACACCTCTTAAAATAAAAATGATTTGTTACTCTTTCTAAATAATCACTCACATTTGAATGGAGTTTTAATCGTCTTATGAGGGTGGTCCCAGAAGTACCCGTCCTGACAGATAGATAGCGGTTGCTGTTTGAAATAAATTGCTATGGTAGAAAGTACCAATCTTATTAAGCTTAAGTTTAAAGTTTGAGGACGCTGCGTTATGTAGTATTTGCTTGGCAGTCATCAATAGTGAACGTTATCAGTAAATTTGTAAACATGGACAAAATTGGTCATCGTTATGTGATGTAATGACGACCACAGAAATGGTGAAGAAATCCACAAAATGGTTGGTATTGGATGACCGTCGACTGAAAGTGCGCGAGCTTGTAGACATGGTGGACATTTGAAAAACTGCTGTACATCGCATACTGACTTAACATTTGGACATCAGAAAGCAAGCTGTGAGTGAAACATGGGTGCCGCGTTTGCTCACAATGGCCACAATAAAGCCAAGTTTTTGCGTCGATTCATAACCACGGATGAAACATGGGTTCATCACTTCACACCTGAAATGAAGTAACAGTCAAAATAATGGATTGAAAAGTTTTATTTCATCAGGACAATGTATCAGCTCTCAATTAAATTAATGTTCGAATTGCTCCTTCATGCACCCTATTCTCCAGATTTGACCCCCTCGGATTATTTTCTGTTATCAAACTTGAAAAAATGGATCGCTGGTAAAAGATTTGCCACCCATGAAGAGGTGAAGTCTATGGGTGGTGGCTATTTTGAAGAGTTCGACGTTTGTTACTATAAACAGGGTATTGAATCTATTGAACATCGCTGGGAAAAGTGAATCGAGTTAAAAGGAAACAATGTAGAGAAATAAAGATATTTTTCCCAAATTTTTTGCATTTTCTTTGTTAGGTCGGGTATTTCTGGGACATAGTTTTCTGAACACCTGCCTGTGGAATCTATTATTTTTCTTGAATTTCCGGGTTGGAGATGTAGCTCTTGTTAGTCGAGCCAAAAATTTAATAACCCACTGTAGGTGTAACTTCATAAATTCCGTTTCGCTTCTTACTATACGAGAGATAAGTTAATGAACATCAAAAATATCATTGGAAAGTTGCCAAGTTCTATTTTAATATTCTCTATAGAAGTGTATTTATTGTAGTGTTTACAAGCAAACGTTACTGAATACTCAACTTATAATTCTATCGAACCAATGAGTTTGTGCAGCGCATTTAAAAATTACTTCAATTGTTTGGAATGTTTTTCTAACCGATCCGTTTTAGCAGGTTCATCACTTTCGTCGCCTCAACATAAACCGTATCAATTGGAATTACACCCAGGACAACAATCAAGTAATGGTAAGTAATCTCCTTCTTGTTCGTTTAGTTTTAGCCATTTTTTTTTACCCCACAATATCTAACTGTATATATGCCACTATAGCGTCACCGATAGCGTCCCCCATGAAATCTCCTGCCAGAACGCCTATGACCAAGGCACCATGTTGCACGGCTTTATACGACTTTGAACCCGAAAATCCAGGAGAATTAGGCTTTAAGGTTAGAATCTCTGTTTATCTAATATTCGTTGAGATATACATTTATCACATAATCGTATATTATTCTGAGAACGATTAATATTCTCAAAATTTATTAATATGTATACGGATGAAGCGAACTCCTGTAGTCAGCACAACATATTCTGACATGATCGAGTGATTTTATTGAATTTTTGTTTATCTGTTTTTTACGGATTAGTTTTTTTTTTTAAATTTTGCCACGTTTTTGAAGGCTTCTTTATTATTTTATTATAGATTTTACAGTTTTCATATTTAATTATGGACATTCTTTCTCTTCAGCTAGTTTTAAACTATTAGTTTAACACTACGAATGTTGTAGGAGAAATGCCAAAACACGGTTTGTTACGAAAGTGGACTATGTAAACATAGAAGATAAAATACAAGAACTATTTTTTTTATATTATATATTTATAAGTCCCTTATTGGTATTTAATAAAGAAAATAGCCAAAAAAAAAAATTATACATAAATTGTAGATACTCGTGAGTTCTACAATTTAAAATTATTTTCATGAATACAGCGTGTCCGATAACGATGAACCAACACAAATTTACGAGGTAGGCGCCATAAATTCTCGGCCTGATATACAAAAAGGAAACTTGGAACAATATAAGAATTTTTATTTTTCAATGTAATCTCCCCTAACTTCTATACATTTATTACAACGATTAATTAATAATTCGATACCCTTGTGAAAATAATCTGAAATTTTTCCGTCAAAATGTTCTATAACAGCTGCTTGCAACTTACTGTCGTCCTTAAAACTATGTCCCCTAAGGTCTTTTTTTAAATTAGAAAACAAACAAAAAATCAAAAGGAGCCATATTCGGACTATACGGTGGATGTTCCAATTCTTGAAAGCCGCAGCATTCGCGGATGGCAGCTGGTGAAATGGCGGCAGTATGGACATTATCGTGCAATAATCGCACACCTTTTGTCAATTTTCATCGACGTTTTCCACGAATACTATCCCTTAATTTATGCAATAAAGACGCGTAATATGTGCCGTTCACACTTGTATTGCGCTCTTTAAAGTCAATTAGCAAAATGCCCTCACAATCCCAGAATATTGTGACTATCACCTTTTTCGTCGATTGAAGAATTCGGCGAACACTTGTTTCGGAAATGTTTGTTATCACTGCTAATTCCTTCACTTTCAAACGCCGATCTTCTAGCATTAAATGTTCAATAATTGAAATTTGTTGAGGCGTTATCACTTCAATTTGTCTACCCGACCGATCAGCATCTTCCAGCGATTTTTGTTCCAAACGGAAACGTTTTGCCCACTTTTTTACAGTTGAATACGAAGGAGATGAATCACCGTAAACGCCGTCTAAACGTTGTTTAATGTGATAAGGTGTATGCCCTTCTTTTGTTAATAATTAATCACCGCGCGCTACTCAATTTTCCTTATTTCAGACATTTTCGTGCGCTAGTCACGTTGGGTGGCTGGTTATTAAAAACTACGAAGCTTCAAAATGGTCATTATAGTGTACACCTCGCGTATGTGCATGTATGACGTGACAGAGTTTGAACACGTTTGAACGTGTATAAGCCTGTCAGGCCGAGAATTTATGGTGCCTACCTCGTATGTTGTTATGTTATGTTTTTACATTTTATGATAGCCCTTTAAAAATTGATTGAACTAATATAATTTGTATTAATTGATTTTGAACTCTTTCTGAGATAAGCTGATTTTTCGTCAAAAATTGTACAACGTTTGAAAACTTCATATAAATAAATGCGCAAGTGAGATATTATTTCTATTCTATTTCTATTATATTGCAGTGGTGGTTCCTTAATAAGTACACATGTGCACGTCCACTCCCAAATTTAATGTATATTCTTATTTAAAAAAAAATTTTTTTTTCATTCTTTAAATAATTTTATAATAACAGTATAACGTGCCTATTAATTCCAAAAACAAGTAAAAAATTGAAATAAATTCAAATTGAGTTCAAAACAGTTTATTTATTCACTTCACTACAATTGTTTCACCCTACTAGGGCTTCATCAGGTGATGAATATTATAATACAAAATATTTGTAAACGTTCATACAGTAGACGCTCGCTTATGTGAATACCCGGTAATGGAAACATCGCGGTCATGTGAACAGAAAATTCTTACTATAGGATGAAATGGAACACCCGGTAATGTGAAAAGCATGTACAACGTACAATTCGATAATATAAACAGTTTAGGGTATCGGTTATTTCCCAATTTATCTGCGCGTTTGAATCGGTTGAAAGAACGTTTACGTAAACGTTTTTGCCGCTGGCACCGGTTGTTCTCCAGTAGGTAGGGGATTCCCGTAAACACTAGTTCTCTTATCTCTTGTAAAAAAAGTACAGTGCAGTTAGAATCACGCCACGATTGACATGGCATCCATGTCCAATACAAGAACATTTTTAAAATTAAGTGACAAAGTGAAAATCATCGACGAAATTAAAAAAGGTACGGGAGGAACACAATTGGCGAAAAAATATGGAGTATCTAAAGCCACAATCTGTAAAATTAAGAAACTCAAGTCAAAAATTTTACAACGTGTGTCTGATACAGGCCCGGGAAATAGAAATACTTTAAAAAATGCTCAAGCACCTAGAATGGAAAATCATGTTCCAATTAGCGGTGAATTAATTAAAGATTTAAAAGGAGGTATGGAATTCGACTGCTGTCGATATCCGGTGAAAAATTATCGGCACCATCACAACTAGTGCAACCGTTTAAGGAAAAGTTAATGAACAAAATCAAAAAGCTACATTTAAATCAGGAGCAAATATACAACGCCGACGAGACGAGCCTTTATTGGAAATTATTACCTGCAAAAACTTATGTTGCATCACATGAAAAATCTGCTCCGGGTAGGAAGCCGGAAAAACAACGCATAACTTTTCTAGCATGCACTAATGCTAGTGGTACACACAAAATAAGGCCACTAGTAATAAAAAAAAGCAAAAAATCCACGTTCATTTAAAAATTTTCAGAACCTAGTTGATTATAATTGTTCAAAATCCGCTTGGATGACCCAAGGCATATTTCTGGAATGGTTCCATAAGGACTTTGTCCCTCAGGTATGGCAATAAAACTGTAATAAGTAATAACTAATGTAATTTAATGATACATATCCAATTTGTAGGTGAAAGATTTCTTGAAAAAGCAAAATCTTCCAATAAAGGCGGTGTTAATCTTGGATAACGCACCAAGTCATCCTCCAGAGGAACAATTAAGAAGCAATGAAGGTTCAATTTTTGTTATGTTCATGCCGCCCAACGTAACTCCACTGATCCAACCGATGGATCAAAATGTAATAAAAATGACTAAACTGTATTATCGAAAATTTCTACTGTCGTCTGTGTTATCAAAAAATCCTAAAGACATTTCTGAATCCTTAAAGCAAGTAACTTTACGTGAAGCGATTTTAAATTTACGTATGGCGTGGGATGCTCTTAACCAGCAAACAATGAAAAATTGTTGGAAAAATTTGTTCTCCTCTAGTGACGACTCTGACGATGAAGACAATGTACCGCTAAGTATCATTAGGGAACAGTTACTATCTGATACTGAAGTTATTAACGGTGCATCATCGGACGTTGTCAATTTATTAAAAGTAATTAATCCCGATATTGTTTGTACCATAACCGATGTTAATTTATGGAATGACGATAAAGAGATGGATGAGATACATGAAGAGGAAGATAGGGTGAGTGATGATGACCCTCCGATTGAAGTAAAAAATACAGTGAGCGACGCGCAAGCTGTAGGAATTTTTAATCAAGCGTTGGATTGGGCTGAAGATAAAGACATATTATATTCCGATATTTTAGTACTCCGTAAACTACGGGCAAAGGCATTAGACAATGCTGCCAAGCGTAAATTTACTTAACCAAAATAGGACATTATTTCTCATAATAATGTAAAATGTACTTTTTATTTCATATCATGTATTGTGTTATTTTTATTATTTATCTTTTAATAAACATTACATTGCAATTTCTTTATAAATAAATCAAGTTCGCTAATGTAAACTTTCAATTATGTGAACTGGTGCTTGGCTGATATCGTTCACATGAGCGAGCGTCTACTGTATTTATGTCTTTTCCTAAATGAAGAGGGGGGAGTTTGTGACATTACGTTAAGAGCGAGAGTAACTTATATATTTAATGTAATATTTAATATATATATATACAAGGTGTGTATAAATTGGCGGACCCACTACACGTGGCGACATTCTTGGTCAAATTTTGAGTTAAAAGTCCTAATCCTAAAACGATGTATCAGGCTTCCTTTGTCTTCAGAATGAATTTGAAAGAAACATACATTTGGCAACATTGAACACGCTTGTGCTAGTTATAATCTTCGGAACATTTTTACACGTTGTCATGTGAACCTTACATTTTAAATTTAAAAAAGAAACAAACGAAATAAAATTGGTTTCTTAGATTACATATTTATTACGAAAATATTACAAAGTTTTAAAAATTTTTGATAATATTGACTAATTTTTGTAGATCTTCTTGATAGAAATCAATGTAATTATTACCTACATAATTGTTCGAATTGAAATCCATCAGTTTGTAGACATAGCTGCAATCTTTGTGGTATCGTTTGTACTATTCGCTCAAGTTTTTCTGGTGTGATTTCTAATACTGCGGCTTCAATTCGGGCTCTAACTTCGTCAGCGTCCTGTGGAGGTGTAGCGTAAACTTTACCTTTAATGAAACCCCAAACAAAAAAATCTAATGGATTGAGATCGGGGGATCTCGCAGGCCAAAAAAGGGAACCGCCACGACCAATCCATCTGTCTGGGAAGTGTTCAGTCAACCAGTCTCTTATATTACGAGCAAAGTGCGCAGGAGCTCCATCATGCATGTAAATCATATTACGGCGTACGTTCAGCGGTATCTCATCAATAACTTGTTCTAAAACATTTAAATATTCACCGGCATCTAGGCGATTTGGTAAGTAAATTGGTCCAACTACCCTGTGGTTTATTATACCCAGCTAAACGTTAACAGATAACCTTCTTTGGTGACCGTATTCGCGAAATTCATGTGGATTTTCATCTGCCCAGTGATGAAAATTATGAGTATTAAACACACCATCTCTGGTAAACATGCACTCATCACTCCAAAGAATACGTCTTAAAAAGTCACCTTCTTCCTGAATTCTATTTAAGATTGTATTGCAATAATTGATTCGAAATAAGTTATCATTTCCGTAAAGAGGCTGAACTTTAGAAACATGGTATGGATGAAGCAAGTTTTCTCGTAGAACCAAATGAACAGTCTTATTACTGGGAATATTTAGTGTAGAAGCTAATTGACGGGTACTCGCAGAGGGATCTTCCTGTATTGTGGCTAGAACTTGCTCTTCTAGTTGCACGGTACGCCTTTGCCTTGGTCGACCTGCGTTCGCATTTCTTGGAATAAACGAACCTGTTTCACGAAGTCGTTGGTCCAGCCTTCGAAATACATTTTTACTTGGTTGCCTCCGATTTGGAAAACGCACTCGATATTCCTGCCCTGCCATGCTAGCATTTCCACGACAGAAACCGTATATGATATATATATCGGCATATTCGTTGAACGTAAAATTCATAATAAACAAACAGAACAACTAGTAAACACGAAAACCCGAAAACTGATTAAAACTATACAAATATACACGAAAAATAAGCAAGTCGAATGAAATAGGTAGATTACAAAGTGTCAAAATTTGACACTAGTAATGTATTTGACTAGAACAACATTAGGCTGCCTACTTATTGTTTTACAACGTTGTCAGATGTGTTTTTCGTCAAAATAAGTTAATAAACAAATATTAAAAACAAACTTTAAAATCAAAAAGAAAACTTTAACGAAAGGATAATAACAACAATTCTTCTTTCTTCTAAATTGTAGCTCTTTCTGTCAACAAATATCAAGTAATAATGCTTATTTCAAGACTGAAAGTCCGAACTTTAGGAACCTCGTGCAAAGATATGGAGGGAGCATGGCACAACATTTTCGTATTAGGATTTTGGACTCCGAATTTAACGAAGAACATCGCCGCGTGTAGTGGGTCCGCCAATTTATACACACCTTGTATATATACATAACAATATGATTAAGAATATTAAAAATTTTTGAAAACTTATTGTTTACTGATATTATAAAATTAAACAATTTATAAATATATACATATATAACTATAAGAATTATTAAGTTGATTTTTAATATTTAAATTTAACAACGGTGAATTATTCACTTCTTGTTGGTCGTTTAAAATAAGGTTTAATTTGTTTAATTAAACCTTATCAATGCCTGTTCTTTAGAATTACATACAATTGGAAATTAAAAATTAAAGAAATTTAAGAAGTGCTGAAAAGTACTAAAAATATACTTTTTGAAAATACCAATTTCTTGCGTCTGTGGGCTATATTGCAAATGTTATAGAATATTTTATCTAAATAAACCCGATTACGACTTACGAGAGCCGATCCCTTTACTCCGCCCATGGCCTATTTATAAATCAAAACAATTATTTACCTTCACGTCACATTGTAACCTGCTATGTATATACTAACGCTACAAACAAGTCTAAACCTGTTAAAGCGTGGCTACAGTAGACGCCCGAGGTGGAGACAGTCACATGTCAGAATGAAAATGGATGTGTCAAGCAACGAGCGGTGACTAAATACTTGCGTTTAAACGAGATGACCCCAACTCAAACTCATCCCGATTGGGTGAATACCTTAGGGGAATCTGCATAATCATAATGACATAGTTACAAGATGGTGTCGTGAGTTTAAATGTGGTAGACAGTCGTGTACAGACGAACATGTAGATGGAGCGCCGACAAATGTCGCTACTCAAGAAACTGTTAAAAAGGTCCATTACCTAGTGCTGCAAGATCGACTTGTCACTATTTGACAAATAGTTGAAGATACTGGCCTCTCATGTCATGTGGTATATAATATAATTACTGCCGGAGTGAACATGAACAAATTGTCTGCAAGATGGGTACCACGATTGTTAACAGATGCACACAAGCAAACTCGAAAAGACATTTGCCGTCGACAGAGAAAATGTTCTTGCAAGATTAGTAACAATGGATGAATCCTGGATCCATCATGATGTAGACACCAAAATGTAAAGTCAGGAGTGGACACACCGAGGTTCACCACCGCCGAAAAAATTCAAGATGGAACCTTCAGCAGGGATGCTGAAGGCGTAATTTTAGTAGATTTCCTGCAGAAGGAGCTACAATTACAGATGCTTATTATGCCAATTTAATTCCCAAGTTACGTGACTTGATAACAGAAAGACGTCGGGGACTTAGAATTAGTTGAGCATCCGCCATATTCGCCAGATTTGGCCCCCAACGATTATCGACTGTTTCCAAAACTTAAAGAATACTTGCTTGGTAAACGATTTCCGTCAAATAATGATGTGATGCGTGCGGTAAATCAGTGGTGTGCAGAGGTTGAACAATCTTTCGAGAAGCATTAGAAATGCTACAACATCGGTGGGGAAAATGTGTTGACAAACAAAAAGTAACATATTTGCCAATTTTTTATTGTGAGTGGGTCAGGGGTGGAGCAAAACGATCTACCCTTGTAATACTTTAGAAATATTAGTTGGCATGACTAACTTATATTACATATATCATAACTAAAATGAAAAACTTACTTATAACACTATTTTTACCAATAAGTTATTTTCACTAAAATTTTAAAATGTGTTAAGAGACGAGCTTGAACATTCAGGAATTATGCAGTTTGAAAATACTGCAGTTACACTTTATCAAAAAAAAGCAAAACCGTCAGTCAGTGGCGGCTCGTGCGGGAGGGCTCTGGGGCGCCGCCCCCCCCTGCCAATTTTAGAAAAATGAGAAAAATTGTAATGACAAAAACATATATCCGGATAATCTAACTTTACGAAATATTTTAAAAAAATAATAGAAAACGAACGGCTATACCCCTTGCTTGCATTGCGATCAATTTGATTCAACTTGTAACTTCATGGAACGCTGAGAGGGACTTCATATATTCCGCCCCAGATTCATACGATGGTTGTCATGGTAACCACCACGCGACATGTAGTGGGAGAATTTGTAATGCACGTGTGATATATTCACTGATCGGCTCTTTTAGACCCGCCCCATCCCATCTCAGTGCAGTGTTGCGATTGCTGTTACAGTTGTAACAGATCTGTTACGTTTCACTATGTTTTATTACGTCCTTACGAAAGCATATAAATCTATTACGTTTTCGTTGATTTTTCAACGATTTTTTTTACTTTAATTTCAAATCTTCCCAAGCAACAATATCACAATTTTAGAGAAGGATGAAAATATATACATATTTGCTAATGTAGGACAAGTATGCGTATAGTGGTTTTGCTACTACGGCTGTGTCCAGGGCCGCCGCGTGGGTATTAGGCGCTCTTGTTCAAATTGAAATTTGGCGCCCCCGCCCCTTTATGGGGTTCTGTTGGACTCTTATAAAGTGCTGCAAATTATATGTGATATACTCTTTTATAGTATTCAAAATTTGACTTTCGAACTGAAAAGCTTTAGATTATTAAAACACGTTTGTCTTATTGTTTTTTATTATTTCATAAATTTTAAAAACAAAACAATGATAAAACATTTTTTAAGTAAAATATAAAAAATAGAAAATATATTCAAATATTGAGCTTTAGCAGCTACAAACGCTCGTATCAATTCCTTTATATTTAATTTATCCAAAATTTCGCTCTCTATGGATATAATTGACAAATCCGATAATCTCTCCAGCGCCATGGTAGATCGCATGTAGTTTTTTATAATTTTAAGTTTTGGAAAACTTCGTTCTCCAGTAGCTACCGAAACTAGCAGGGTTACAGAAATCCGTAAAGCTATTGCAATATTTGGAAATGTATCGGTAAGATTGTTTTCATAAATATAATTTAAACATCAATAGGTGACATACCCTCTTTGGTAAAACATCGCAAAGATTTTATTTCTTCGAACAAATTTAATCCATCAATGTCATTTTCATTAACATTTTTAGTATCCGTTAATTTTTGTTCTAATTCTTTACAATGTTTTAGAATTTCATTGTCACTCCAGTTTTTTAAATGAGGTATATAGTGTACCACCATGAAGTAATTGTAATCTTCTTTTAATTGACTGAAACTTTCAGTAATTGAAGAAATGGCAGTGTCTAATATTATATCGTAAAATTCAACCTTAAATTTTTGTCTTGGATTGTTGATTGGTTCGTCGGTTTGTTCATCTTTTAATAGTTTCTTTTTAAACCTGTTTCGACTTTGTGGAAAATCAGTATCCACCCCCAAATCATTAGCAACGATACTTGCATTGGCAATTGCATGTTTGCATACGTTTCATCTGATCTACGATTATTTAGTTCTGATATAAGATTTTGTAAAGTCATGATTTGTAAATCACATTTAGCATTTTGCATTATTTCATTTACCACATTTACTAAATTTAAAATATCGTGCCAGATGTTAATGGAACAAATGAATTTAAACGAGGAAACCTTCTGAATCAATTTTTTTGCTTGAATTCTTGATTCCATGTCTCTTGTTTGATCTTCTTGAATATTTATTAACACTCTCAAAATTCCCTTCAAATCGTTTTTCAACGGTCTTAAAGCTTGAATTCTACTTTCCCATTTGGTGTTGGAGAGTGGCTTTAAAGTTAGATTTTCAACATACTGTTGAAAATAGACCAACGTTTAACGGATGAAGAAAAGTAGTTGTAAAGCTGCATCATTTACAACTAAATTTAGAGAATGCGCAGAGCAGGGGATATAGAGTGCCCTCGAATTATTTTCAATAATTATTTGTTGCAATCCTTTGTGCTTTCCTCTTATATTAGCACCATTATCGTAAGATTGGCCTCGTAAATCTGAAAAATTTAGTTCCAACGATTTTAAATGTCCATTTATGAATCCAAACAAACCTGTCCAGTAGTGTCGTCCACAGATTGAAATCCTAAAAAATTTTCTTCAATTTGGGCTTTATTGGTTTCCTCGTTTCCTCGACTTTTGGTTGTCACATTTAAAAAATGAATTATCATTGCAAAAATAAGGCAAACTAAACAACGACGTTGAACCGCAACAGAATAAATATATGCCGATACAAAACATTCCCAATTCCTGTTGTTGCATGTTACAAATTCTTAGATTTTTAACACGTTCCGTGTGGTAGCGCAAATTCCACACGGAACGTGTTTTTATTGTTCGCATCGGCAATCAAATTTTGTTTTACACAAACGAAAACAGCCCGCAGAAACGAAAACAAAAGTAAAATAGAATTAAAATATAAAATAAAAATAAAAATAAAATCTCATTTTATTGCTTAGAAAATATAAAAAATTGCAAGCGAATAATTAACAACTTTTATTTAAGTAACATTAAATTAAAAAACTATAAGTACTATCTATAAATTTTGGCGCCCCCCCTGGCCCAGGCGCCCTTGTGCGGTGAACAATTTTGCCACCCCCACGCGGCGGCCCTGGCTGTGTCCTATATTTTTGGAACAGTATTCTTGTAGCAAAATCACTATATGTACACTTGTTCTACATTAGCAAATATGTATTTTGATCCTTCGCTTAAATTGTGATTTTGCTGGTTGGGTACATCCAACTAATACCTACATCAAGAAAAATATTATTGGCTGTCAGATTTTGGACAAAAAATGGTTACCGTATTGCGGTTTTTTAACTATTCAGCCTACTATTCAGGGACTTTATATAGTCTTGAAAATAGCTGCGCCATCTATTACGAAACAAGGTAAATCTATTACGTTTTTGCGCAGAATTCTATTACCAACTCACATGTCGCTGGGACAACACTGTCTCAGTGTCTCAGTCCGTCCTAGTCTGTCGCAGTCGCACGCTCGCACCCTGTTCCAAAAAAACGTTTCAACAAATAGTGACATTTTGTGCGATTTTTATTAGTTTTATTACTTTTATTAGATATTAGGCCTGTATGAGACAATGCTAAATTTTAAGGAAAATTTCTATGTAAATTATTACGAAAATTTTCTGCTTTAACTTAGCATACAATTTTAATATTATTGCATTACTCCTGTATGACACGTATGCATTATTACATATCAAATTTAGCACACGCAAATGCCTAATATATGATGTAGACGTAATTTTAGTGTTATCGTAACTGAAAGATTGGCTGCCCTTCGAGAAATTAGTTTTAAATTCTTTGATTCCTTAGGATACACAGTTAACATTTATAATCATCTTCTCCTGCACCACTTTTTTGAGACTATATTTTCTATGTTCATTTAAGAAATTAGTTCTTAGACCATGAAATTTAGCTTTAATATCTGATATGGACACTCCTGGTTTTATTTTTATCACTATATTTTTAATTGCCTCCATTCCTGTGGCACGAGCATGTTTGCATCTTTAACTGCATATAAACAAGGATATTTTTTATAGTCCTCTATTAACACAGACACCTGTTCACGTGACCAGGACATCTTTCAATTTATGCAATAAGAACTTAAAAAACTCTGAAACCGTAAATTTATTTTTAAGTTAGTTTGGTTTAGTTAACTTTGTCGTCAATTGCAATTTTATCCCCATTTTATTCTATTGCACAGTTTTTCACGCAGATTTCACACAGAAATTAGAACCAACTCTAAATAATTTAGCCGCTAAATTTCGCATGAAATATTGAAAGCACTTTTCTGTTTTACACGTTATTAAATTTCAAAAATAAGATTTACATGAAAATTTTTTGTAAAATGTAGCATCGTCTCATACAGGCCTTAGACTAGACTGCAAAGGACAATTATGAAAGTGAGCGAAATTAAAAACCTTATATTTAGCGGTTTGAGCTTAAATAAAAAACTTGAAATAAAACAAACTGGTCGTCCAACGCCAGAATTAAATATAGTGCAGGAGCAGCGACAGTGCAAAAATAAAAATGCTTTTGTGCGTAAGTTCGACAAAAACATATACAACAAAATTGTTTGGATTTGTGGTTGCGAGGAAAAAAATTCGTTCTTCTGTTTTGTGTGTTTGCTTTCTGAGGGAGATGATAACTAGAAAAATAAATAAACACGAAAATAGTGCCAAACATAGAAATAATCTAGTCAGTTTTCAATTTTTAGGAAGGACTAATATTGCTACATCCCTAAGTAGGGTTTAGGCGGATCAAATCCATAAGCATAATGGGACTGTGACCAAAAATCGACAGGTACTTTCCAAAATAATAGACATATTAAAACTGTGCGGAACGTGTAATCTTGCCCTTCGCGGTCACGACGAGACAAAAGACTGTACAAATAGAGGGGTATTTTTAGAATTGGTTGATTTTTTAGCAAACGCTGATAGTGCCTTTAATAGCCATATTCAAGAAGCGACAGTTTTCAAAGGCACATCAAAATCTATTCAGAATGAAATTTTACAATGTATGTTGGATTCAAGAATCTGCGTATCTTGCACTTATGGCTGACGACACCACAGATGTATCAACTCAAACTCAAACTGTAGTTGAATTACGTTATGAGCTAAATGAAAAAATATTTGAGAGGTTTTGGGGGTTTGCGAATCTGAAAAGCCAAGATGCAGAAGGACTGTCTCAATGCATTTTAGAGCAGATTTCGCCGATTTTACCAGATTGCCCCGACAAACTGATTTGTCAAACATATGACGGAGCTGCTGTTATACGTGGTCATTTAGGTGGTGTGAACGTGAAAATTCGGAAGCAGTACAAAAATGCACATTTTGTACATTGCTACGCTCATCAACTTAATAAAATACTTGAAGGGGCAGCGTCAAGCATCAGTAGTGTACGAATATTTTTTATAAATTTAAATGGCATATCAACCTTTTTTTCTCAATCACCAGACAGAATGGCAGCTCTTCAACATGTTTCTGGCAAACGTATTCCAAGAAATTCTGAAACACGATGGAATTTTAAATCTCGTTTAGTACAAAGTGTTTACAACAATAAAGACGACCTTCTTGAATGCTTTGAAAATATAATTTCAGGAATTTCAAAACAATACAACTCTGAAACAGTGACTCAAGCAGCTGGATTTATTAAATGGCTAGAAGATGACTCATTTTTGTTTTGGTTAATTTTTTTTCAAAAGTCATGCCACATGTAGATATTTTATTTAGCCAGCTACAAAAAATTGAAGCAGACGTTATAAAAGTCCAGAAATGCGTAGATAATTTTGAAAAAGAAATTGCACAAATTAGAAATAATTTACCACCCATAACAAATGAACCAGTGAATACAGAAGTTCCAAAAAAGCGACGTAGACTAAATCAAGAAAATCTTAACGTGACTGCAAGAGAGGTATGTGATATAATTACTTCAGAAGTGAGAATTCGGTTTTCTTTTAAGAATCATTTATGTGGTGCAAAATTATTTTTAAAGAGGAATTATAAAGAATATGAAAAAACACTGCCTTTGGAAGACATTAACCAATTTTGTGAAGCATACCCTATGATAAATAAGGAAATTCTGAAAATGGAACTAAGTATATTTTACTCCAGGAAAGAAATAACAGGACAAGATTCCGAAAATTCTAGTGAAATTCATAGTGTTCTGGGTGCAAACATTAAACTTTCTCACATCTTTCGGGTTAGACACTGCTTTCGGGGAAATTATGAAGGTTTTAAAAATATTAATTACTATTCCGATGACGACATCTGAAACGGAGAGATGTTTTTCGACACTAAAATTGATTAAAACGTATTTAAGAAATACTATGAGTGAAAACAGACTAACAGCACTTGCAATGCTTTCAATTGAAAAGTCAATGTTGCGAGAAATACCAAATTTTAATGAAAAAGTTATTGAACGGTTTATTTCCGATAAAAACAGAAGAATGGATTTTCACTTGAAAAAATAATATTAGTGAGTACTCAATTAATTTATATTTGCGGATCTTTTAATGATTTGTTAGAGACCCCAAATATTGTTCACCTGGAGCGCTTTGTTTATTGAACCTACCTACTTGAATGCCCGCGAGCCGCCCCTGCCGCCCTCCCAGGCACATCAGTCACGAGCCGCCACTGCCGTCAGTACAAGTATTCAAATTTACTTTACTGAAAAATTAAGTATCTTAAAAAACATAGTAAAGGCATTTTCAAGCATCACAGATATTTTAAGTCATCAGTGCCATTCATCTAACAAAATAATGAAACGCATAAATAATATTAGATAATTACTATGTGCGTACAATTTAATTATTAAAATGTATAAAACATAAAAACAAATACATCTAAAGTAAATAATGATAAAACTAATAAATGTTCAAAAGGATCGCCTCCTTCTTCAGTATATATTTGATGTCGAGTTTCAAATGCCCTATAAACATCTGCTACAGTTTAATTTCGTTATTGCTAATTTATGAATTTTTAAGATTTCCGCTTCATACATTAAAATTTTAGGAAAAATTACATATTTGTAAAAAGAAAATATTATAAGCAACTTTGTTATATCTGATTACGACTTATTAATTTAAAAAAATAGTTGCCATTAGATATACCGTGCCTTCAAATACTTTCCTCATTAGAGACGGCCATGCTTTTTTTAATGGTTGCTCACAGTGCACGTAATCAGGCACACACACATAAATTTGATAGTTTGATTACATATATGCTGTGACTCTTGCAAATTTATATATAAATGAAATAAATATAATTTATTTAATCAATGTGTAATTGAGAGTCGAGCACGCATCTTAGTGCTAGGCCTTATGCTAGACTAAGATACTATGAATTTTCTGCTGAAAAGTAGGTTAAGCAAAACTTTTACATACAACTAGCTCAGTTTAAAATAAATAATTCTCTCAGGGGCAGAAAATATAAGTAGATTCTCCAAACGATTCTCCTGCTCTTTAATTATCTCCAGGTCAGGTAAAGAAAATAAAATGCCAAATAAATCTTAATATCCAATTTATTAAAAATAAATTTAAACGAATTCAGAAATTTTAATATACAAATATTTACATATAAAGAATCAATAATTCAATCTTTATTCAAATTGATACACCATAATCAATAAAATATTATAAGAAATAAAAATAAATGAAGTCATAATGTCGTGAAAAACTTATGTCTAAAGAAAAATGTGAACGTGACCATTATGAATTATATTTGTTATAGATACATGTAAACAATCAAAAATAAAATAAATTACACATGATGGATTGTACTGGAATAGAAATAACCAAAAATTTTGCGCGATCTACTATTTGCTAACAAAATATAAACATTAGGGATATGGCTTTGCCCTAATTAGTCCTGTCCGGCGCCTTTTCTCGCTCCCAACACAGTACCACCAGATAGCAAATTCACACAGATGAGTATCCCAAAGTTCCACCCTACGAGTATGTCTTTTTCAACTCGTCGGACGCAACCCGAACATACATCACAATGTGCTCACTCCTTAAGGAATATATATATAAATGAAATTTATAGAAATAAAATAATGTTTTTGCATATTCAATAGACTAACTCAGCCCTGATTAGTTCTGCCTGGTGCCTTTTCTCGCTCCCAAACGCAGTACCACCAAGACCAATTCGTGTCTTTCAAATTCACCAGGACTCCATGCTATGAATTAGATAACGACATAATTCATTTCACACATTCCTGATATATTATTCAACACGTTAATATTGAACACCCAAATACAACAAAAATATACTTGATACACATATAAAAAGAAATGATATATACATTAAAAATAAACTTTACCTTTCTCGTGTAATTCCAATACAAAACACCACCACAAACAAAGAATTTGTTACACCACTATACACACATTTATAACAAATATTATCTAATCACCTTAACTCTTCGTACATGGTTTCAAATTCATCCATAATAAATTTCAAACTGGTTCACTTATATAAATCCTATATATACATAAAAGAAAATTATTAATTTCAAATCCCTTTTGAAGGATAAATAAATTTAAAAGAAAAGTAAATTATACGAAAATGAAATGATTATGCTATCCAAAGTTATCATTACAATTACTAGAAAAGTTTTGTCATAATGTATGGCATAGTACCCCTACATGCAAAACAAAACACTCTAGGAAAAAGAAAATAAAATGAAATTAAATAAATTCAAAATCCGAAGTCATAAATAAAATTATCTCATACATAAATAATTATTCAAGTATAACTAAAAATCTCAATGTAATACACGTTGCATGTTAAAATAAAAATATTACAAGTGTTGAATCTTGTTAAAAATTTTATAAGTGTCGAAAATCTCAAAAATTATTCTAAGTCCGGATTTAAGAGTAATCCTTTTTAAAAGAGGAGGAAGTGGTTTGTCACCTACTTCAAGACTATTTGAAGATAGCGGTTCGCACCAAGCTATCCCCGGAAATTTTATCCGTCCGCTCTTTTATGCCTAATTTTCTTTATAAAAACATACGGAAACTTTCGGCATACACGAATCCACCTCCAAAATTGTATATCGACGGTGCTGCTCTTATCGGTCACTTGGGGAAACAGCGTATTAATAATCCTTGAAAAAGGTAAACAAACATGTGAATATAAATTCGTCTATACGTTTTATGACTCATACGTGCATCTGACGAATAATGTTGTTTTTCACCGGCCACACGGTCGATCTTCGCCGGTGTCAGTATTCTTCGGGCGAGAAACACCTTCTCATAATTGAAACGTAACATTCAATGCGTCTTTTAATATTATGACTTTATAAAAATTTTACTAAGATTCTTTTATTGTTTTACTTAAATAAAAATAAAATTTTGGCAAATTATTGATATAGTGAATATTTACATACACATTATGATAAAAATGAATAAAATAAAATTAATTTAAATAAAATCTTGAAGTGATCTTGATTATACTTATTTATTTACATATTATTATTTATTCAAGATCACTGCAATATGTTATGTAAATAATAATAAGCGTCTATAATTTGACTTTAAGTAGCGAATTGTATGTAATTCTAAAGAACATGCGTTGAAATGTCGAAATAAACATTAAATTTACGTACAGAAACGTTATCGCTACTAATTGAGGTCATAAGAGGTCATCATTAATCATTATTTCAAAGCATTTTTTCAAAAGTTGTACAATTTTGGCAAAAAATCCGCATATTTCAGAAACAGTTGAAAATCGAATACATTTTATTAAAAAAAAACATAAGTTTGTGCTGGTTCGTCGGCGCCGAATACTCTTTATTAGATGTCAATAATGGACTTTACCGCTTCGCTGGGACACGCGATATACAGTGCGTGCCCCCCCCCCCATACGCCGTTATCTTTTAAACAAAGTGGAATAAAACGTTGAAACAAGAATAAAACAAAACCACTATAAAAATACTATCTTTATAACCATGTCATCATTTCACGGGTAGGATAAGTACATCATTGTTTTGCAATCGGTTGTGCCATAGCCAAGAGGTTGAGGGTGCTCATTTTGAACATTTATTATTTTATTATTTGTCTTTTTTTCAATTTTAGTAGTTTTTTTTATTCGCTACCCGTGAAATTCGGCGCTTTTTTAACAAATGAAGGGAATTTAAAAAAACATAAATTGTGAATAGAGCTTCGAAATACCTTTCAAATGAGGAGTCACTCGGCTCCCTTTTCCATTTAAAATTTTTAAGTTGTTATATCCTGCAGCGCCATCTGTCAAAATTTTAAAAGTTAACGCCCCCCCCCCCCCGTACGCTATTTTTTAACGCTGTGGCTAGGGGCACGCGAGCGTGCCGATTAATTTGGAATTATAGACACGTGGCTGACGTCACTGCTGTTATGACATTATCATTTAACGTGCACCTAAATTTGAAATTAGAGGTACGTCAAATCATTAGTTTATTCTGCGCCAATCTATAAGTTATGAGAATAATTAATAATAGTTTTCATTATTAATTTTTTTTAAGGAATAAATAACAATTAGAGTCAAAATAAGTCTTTTTATTACAAAATTCAAAACATCAAATTAACAAAACTCTTACAAAGGATAAGTAAAATATTATTGGAAAGTTTTAGTAGAACATTCTGTATCAAAGGATGCTTTGCTTGTAGCGTCTAGTTGATTATATAAAATAAATGTGAGAATGTCTTGCTTTTACTATTTTTATTGCGTTTATTAAGATTTATTACTGTCGTAGAATCATGTCCCTCGGGTCGCCCCTTTTCTTAATTTTTGAGGGCAACACTAATGATTTTAATAAATCAGTTTCAATATTTTCATTATTATTATTGTTATTACTGTTATCTTCATGCTGGAAATGCTAATTAAGTTGATTAAAGAATTCGTAATTAAAATGGCTGATTTTCGTTTTTCGGTTGAAATTGTAACCTGTTAAAATATTCACACACTGCAATAAATCTTTTTCATGGTTTTGAAATCGGTGCAGTGGTCGCTTCAAAATGTGTTTAGCTGCTTGATTGTCGATTATCGATTGATTATGGCTATCTAAAACAATGAAAAAATATTTAACAAAGTCGGTTAAAGTTGAATTGTTAGGTACTACTTGTTTGATTTTATGGTTAATTGAGTCCATACGGTTATTTGTTGTATTATTTAAATTGCCTTTTGTTATGTTACATACAAGCCATTCATTCCGAATAGTATGCCAATTTTTATCAAAATAATCACATACGCTTTGAGGAACGCATTCCTTAAATTGAGTATATATGATATCATATTCAGCCTCATTCTTACAAAAGACTAATTTTTGAAGGTATTCTAAAGATAAATCTCGATCCTCTTTAGAAATATTCAACTTCTCGCAGTCTATTAGGGTCTGTTTCATTTAATATACGATTTTGAGGGAAATGATCAAAAACTTTCTAGAAAATAAAACCATTTGCTTACAATCGAAAGTTCATGTTTTGTATGTTCTATTACAACTATATACTTTTAAATATTGGCCTGCTGGACAAATACGTAGTTTGAAATTCGCAATACATCCTAAGCGTAGCGTGCTGAAAATTATTACAGAAGTCAAAACAATTTTATCGGTTATTTAAAAGCTATTGTAACCTGGTCTGTCGTAACCCATTTCCTCTTTTAGGACGTTCTTTACCATGGATACATGCATATTCAAGTTTATAAAATTCAAGAGAGGACTTCAACGGTCTTTGTATGTATTTAAGAGAGGAGTTTATTGTACGACTTTTTTTTATAAATTTTTTGTTTTTGTCTTGTTCATAGATTTCTAAATATTTCTTTAGTTAGGTTTCCCCGAGAGCTGACAAAACACGAGTCGGTCTAGTCTGAGTGAAACTGAACCGTAGTATTTCCCTATCTCACCCATGTATAATAAGATACCTTATGAAGTATTGTTTATGACGTAAATCTAGTCAGGATAAATTATTTCCTAACCCCAATTCCTCAAGCATTAATTTTGTATTAGCATTATGTGTGCATAATACAAAATCAGAGTACGCTCTGTTTAGTGATTTAACTATTATTAAATAGAAATTATTAAATACTGCGTTTACCTGTTAGACCGTCCATATTTAATAGTTTATGTCGTTATCAACTGCAGTAATCCACTAAAACTAACAGAAATCCGCACCACAAACTAGAAAATGCATATTTTCCCCGTTTTTTATCCACGTGCTTTTAATTTCAGATTTCAGGGCACGTTAAATGATATCGTCATAACAGCAGTGACGTCAGCTACGTGCCTATAATGCCAAACTAAGCGGCACGCTCGCGTGCCTCTAGCCATAGCGATTTTTTAAAGACGTAACTCAGATGTGAACATCTAGCATTCAATAACAACAACAGAGTTAGGTTTTAATAGCCGTTATTTCTTATTTTAAAGTTTTTGCCATTAACGTTAAAAAAAAACATTTGTACGTTTCAGAATAAATCAGCAGAAATCTTTGTTGACCACTTATTTTGTTTTCTTACAGGAAAATGATGTAATAACACTAATAAACAAAATTGATGAAAACTGGTTTGAGGGTAGCCTAAACGGCCGTACAGGTTACTTCCCAGTCACATACGTGAGGGTAGACATTCCTTTGCCATGAGTTACCGGTTAATCGAAACCCCACGACTCCCCCCCCCCTTTCCCCTTCCTCCACCACCAAATACTCCCGATTGTTTTATATTGTCACCATCTTTTGTAATATTTGTTACTCTAGTTTTACAATTTATAATTATGAGACAAAATAAAATAAAAGTAAACGAAAATAAGAAAAATTAACAATGAGAAAAAGCGGTTTCGAAATTATATAAATAAACAAATTAAAAATGTTATTATACATATATGAGATAAATTAATATGTGCATAAGTAAAAACTACTTATTCAATTGTTCAATATGATAATATTTAAATAAATAAATTTTCGAAGATTGTTTTTGTTCAAAAATTGCGAACTATTAAAAATCATATCTCTTGCCTTGTTACACCTTAAAAAAAGATGTAAGTACTCAAATTTAAATCGTAATTCATTATAAATTATTATTATTATTATTATTATTATTAATACGGCTATGTACAAAAATGTGATGGAGTTAGCAAAAAATGTAAGGAAATGTAGCAAAACAAACAAAGAAGAAATCATATATATTATAAATAATGTTACTTAATTTTAAATTTAAACGCTGTTTTCTCTATTACAAAAGCATATTCTATATATATACAATATATGAATATTATATATAAATTAACAAAATATACTATATAAATATATAAATAAATGTACAATTGCCTCAGTTATAATTGCTGTAATATTTTTTTATTGGAACTGAATAAAAAAAAACTATTTGTACTGTCTATACGAATTCAATTGTTAGTAAAATCGGTGTAAAAAGTGTTATATTAAAGGTGAAAAAAAACAATTGGATTAACGTGAAACTGTAATTAACGATTTAATTTTTCTACGCTTTTTATTAATTAATTATTATTACAACAATATAATACATAATATTTTGTGATATTACATTTAATTTTTTTAATTCGAGAATTTCATGTACAGGCTGTTTTTAATTCAGTGGGACAAACTTGTGCGGTAATATGTATTTGTGTTATTCAAAGAATATCATTAATAAAAGTTGTTTTTTTGCTGTCATGGTTATATTGATTTTTTGCAAATTTAAAACACCATTGAAACGCAATTTCTTTTGTTTATATGACACCATATTTGTTTGGAAGTGTTGTATTAGGAACTTTATTTATTGAAAATAGTGTTTATGTGTAAATATATTATAAAGTAATAATTTTCTTTTTATTTATTTCTTTGCCCAACCTTTAACAATTCTGTTTATCGTTGATTTCGTTTTGGATAAGTCATAATAAACATGTTGCAGGCAACTTTTTTTTTATTTTAATCTTATCCATGAAATCCACCATAATCAAAAATTATTTTCTCTATTTCATAGATATATTAGCAGTTTTAGTCTTATTTATTAATAATAAATGTGATTAACTTTGTTTAGTACATTGTAGGAACAACATAAATCTGCTAGATGGCGTTACAATATGTTACTTGTAATTTCACTTCGTTTTAATGGTGCTGCCCTTCAAAGTGTTTTTGTGACACGTTTAAGTTCATATATGAAACACATATGTAACGTGTTACTTGTTCTTTTATTCTAGAAACTTATAAATTTTATTTATTGTTATTAAAAGATGTTTTAGCAGCTTTTGTTGATAACATTAGGAAGAAAGAACTACAAATACGGTTCAGCCTTTAAAATTATATATTTCCTTTTATTTGAAATTTATACAAAATTTAGAGTTTGCATGTTTTTTACATAGGTATACAGATTTTTTTAACCCAGAAGCACTTTACATTCAGTAAAATTGTTACTTAAAGTAATGTTATTATTATTATTATTATTAAGCAGAAACCGGACAAATAAGGGAAGCCAAGTCAAGTAGAAATGAAGAAGAATAAGGACAAAAAACTCTAATTATCTGCCAAATTAAATGTAAATAAATATATATACAAATAATGTAAAAATAATCAGGAAAATGCATGAGAAAAAATAAAAACTTTAGAAAAAAGCAAACAAAGAAATAATAACTAGCAATTTCTTAAATCTATATCTTATTTCATACGAAGTAAATAAAATTTATGTGATACAGAAAAGTCGTGGAATAACATTAAATAAAAAAACAGTTTTTATCTCTGGGTGTTAATAAATTACCTAATAATATAATGGAAATATATCCAGGAAAAAACCTAAATCAAATCCAAGGACAGCAAAAGCAAATATTAAACATACTCTACTAATTGGAGAGAAAAACACCAACAAAAACAACACATACTAATGAATTAATACTACTAATATATAAAACAAAAAAGAAAAATTTTAAAGTAGGTATAGAAATAAAATCATATAAAGAAATGCAAATTACGAAATACAAAGAAAATATGATTTAGGAACATAACATTAACCAATGAGCTTTAAAAATATAATACACTATCTACAGTAATAAAAAATATTCAATACAAAACCTATAAAGATAAAAACTAACTATCATTACCAACGGAGCAATTGGGAACAAATACCAACAAGAAATTAATATTGAAGGTAGAAGTTCTTCCATACTTAGCGCCTAGGAGGCAATCATCGACATTTATTTGTTTTATGAACTCTTTTCACCAGACCTCTCGAAATGTCTAAACCACGGACTAAAATTCGAACTGTCATATTTGGGCTTTCTTCGACCACCTATAAAACTCAGAGATTTGTTATCAAAAATTGCTGTCTTTAGGCTACCAGACCTTGCTGATTGAAGATAGAAAAATTAATCGAAACATATCCTATTTTACTGACACTAAAACTGTAGAACAGAGTTATTAGTAGAGATATAAACTAAACGATTTGTATATGCGCAAAGCAAAGCCCGAGGTTCTAGGAGCAAAAACTCAAATATTCATAATATGCGGTTCAAATCTAAAATATCTAGATTCTTTATTCTACTTCCTCTACTAATAATAACTTGGTTGTATGAAATTAACCATTCTTGTGTATGAAACTCAACAATACATACCAATATTCAATTTTAGTTTGTAAGAATAGAACATCGAATACTCGACCTAAAATAAGTGGAAGAAAAAGAAGATAATATTGAGAAAGTCTTAAATTGCAAGTCTTATGCTTATTAACCATTATTAATAATAACAATTTTATCGAAAATCCTATAAAACTATATAGTGTTATATTTGATGAAAAAATCATGATGGTGATGATAATAAATGAGTATAGAGACGATAAATTCAATTTAATATTGCTTAGAGCATGATTTATTAAACAACTTTTATTAATGTTTTTTATGACATTATTTTAATAACTCCGCAGCATGGTAATATGTTACTTTCGGCTATAGGTCTCTGTATTAAAATGACTTCTATTCTCATTGTGAACAAGCCCTACATGTTTCTCCCTCTTATTCTGAAACAACCTGTATATACCTAAAAAAATATATTATAGAGGCTGTTTTATAGATACTTTTAAATGAGATTTTTCTTTACTGTATCTATCGTATATGGCGGCGAATTTATAATGGAATATTTCAGTGTATGTATGTTTTGTATGTTAACACTGTTCAAATGAAAATCGAAAATAAAATGTAAAATTCCATTATAGAATTAGAAAGGAAGACTCTGAATTTAATAATTAATGTTCTATAGAAGTAGCAAACAGAGCAATAAAGAAAACTGTATATTACCAGTATATAACGGCTGATATCATTTCTTTACACTAATGACTGAATTAGGGTAATATATAAATGTCAGTAAAAACTGTTGTAAACCAGAAAATAACGAAAATAATGGTTTTAAGTATATTTTTTGGTTTTCATTTGAATACGAACGTTTCCCATTATTATTCATTCAAATTAATATTCCTTCAATGAATGCCATCAGTTTTATCTATTATTTTTTGAAGTCTTCAAATTTGAAGTGGTTTAAATAAGTTCTTAATCTGAATGAATAATTTTTAGTGATACGTTTTTATACTTTTAAGTAATTGAAAAATATTAAAAAAAAGATAATATAAAATAAACTATGTCGATGGCTTTTATCTGTATTATCTGTAATAATATTACTATTGCATGAACTTGGAAGTTGTTTCACAATTAAAATAAATGTTTGAATTTATTATAATTGTTATAAAAAGCAAAATAATAATAATATAAAAACAAGTTAAATAATAACGATAATTTTCTGTTGTTATTCAATGTTTACTGAATATATAATTTTACTCGAAGGCCCAAGTCATTATATACATACATATATATTATATATATATATAACCCATTATGTGGGCCGTTAGTAAAAATTAAAAAAAGCGATGTTAAATCATAAAATAATAAACAAACGTAAATGAAAAAAAAATCATTTAATCGTTTTCATATTACGACATTAGAATTGCTGTAGATGTACTATATTTGTGTGAAATTATTATACAAAAAAAAAAAAAGAAAATATACCAGATATACCTAACATATACATATAAAAGCACTAACTAATGTCTTGCTGTTTTTTGGGACAAAAGATTATTATTACGATTATTGGAGTATATATATGCATATACAGTAAGGATCTTGTATAAATTGTATCTATTCAAAAAGAACAATGAAAGGATGATATTATATATTATACAAAAGAAAAAGAAATATGCAATTGAAAAATGTATGTACTTATCTGGTTCTTGACAATACATAGGTTTAAATTATATATAAAAATAAGTATCAATTAAGGCTATTGTTAAAAGAAAAAAACGTGTTTTTTAAAATTTGTTGAACACATAGTATTGTATTGTATTGTATAGGTAATTTTAAACTGTGTATATTCATTTTTTCCATGTCATATAGCTAGTCAAAACGAAACATCTTTTATTAAGTTTCTTCACATTCTTCTATTGTTTGTCTTCTTATGATAAGGTTATTTATGTTTTTTTTTTTTTGAAAGGAAACCACTAGTTATAAATTTTTATTGTCAGTCAATAATATCTTAAATTACTATTAATTATTAATCGGTTATATTTAATCATCATCTTTCCTTTTGCGTTACGCTTGACTATAAAATATAGCAACAAAAATATTGAGTGAGCATCAAATTTTATACAAGCAACTAATAAAATATGTATTACGTTAGCTAAAAACATCAGGAAATATTAAATGCATCACTGTTGTGAATCTAATCGATATTGTCATAACTAGTGCTAAGCGACAAATGCGCCTTACTTCATCATTTATCAACACCAACTAATACATAATTATCTGCTTCCCAAATCTTTTGTATAATGTACCTGTCTCATGAACAACGTTAAACAAAAACAAACATCTGTAAAATATCCTGTTGTTCTCTTCGTTTATAATACACATCAAATTTAACCCTATATCTATTGAATTATTAATATGAAAATGAAAAGTGTGAACACATGGATGTTAAAACTAACATCAAGCAGTAAATAATTACTGTGACTTACATATATACCTTTATACGTAAAACGTATATGTATATATGCATGTGTTTGAGATACACACATACATTAAGTGCCATTGTCGATAATCGAACGCACAGACACCGGTGTTTCGACCTATGAGGTCTCATCAGTGTGCGTGGAGATTCTCGACAATAGCTTCAAGACTTAAATTGCTACCTATGTCATTTTCGCATGTTAAATGTAGTGAGAGTATCACAGCGACATCTAACTATGTTAGATGTCGCTGTGATACACATGCATATATACATATACGTTTTACGTATAAAGGTATATATGTAAGTCACAGGAATTATTAATAATTTTTGTTTGGACTTCCCCAGATATGGATGATTGCTCTTTTGTCCGATTATTCGAGCCTAATGGCTAAACCTACATCAAAATTGTAGGCAATTCTAGCTATTCTAGCTTTTAAAATAATCGAAGGATTTCTGTTGTCTTCCAACTTTTACTACATGTCTACCAGGTATTATTCTTTGTGTTAGCGTATAATACTCTATTTTTGCTATCTAGTTTTACTCTATGATACTCTTTAATCCAGTCATTTAGCCCAGTAGAAGGAATATTTGATAAAGATTTGTTGAATTTATGTGAAATTGTTTATTGACCAGTACCAGATTAATTTTGAGTTAACTACTATTTTTTTTTTGTAATTCTCTGTAAAACTGGTTTGGCTTTCCTATTGCCTTATAAAAAAAAACTGTGAAGCAGCATCAAAAGTTTCTGAATTATAGACACATTGCAAAGCGTCAGCCTCTTCTAATATACAAAGTGCCTCAAGAGTGAGTTCACCCCTACCACTTTGCTACATCCAGTATTTTAATTATTCAGTTTTTCTATTTGCTTCATTAAATTCTTGGATAATATTGATCTAGAGTACATCACTCCTCACGGTAGATGGTGTTTTTGATCATAAGCTATAAATATTTACTGATGCAATAATAAAAGCAGAATTCTGGACAGGATATAATTATATTAAACATAATTTATGGCTGTGTAATATTTTGGAATTATTTTATTCTCTCTTCATATCTATACATTAAATTAATTCGGGACAACTAGTAATTACAAAATATATACCACCTTACAATTGCCACGTTAGGACATAAGGTCTTTTGAGGCAACATGTCAAATATCGTGATAGTAACAAATTGACATTTTAAAATAATTGTAATTATGACGATACAAATATTGCATGTGTATTGTACAAAATGTTTTTTTAGTTTTATGTTAATTTGTCATTTTTCAATTAATTGAAATATAATAAGTGTTTTCCTTTTATAAATCATTTTTAAAAACTATTCATAATTGAAAGTTTATGAAATATTCGCATTATTAATATTAAATATTAAAATTATGCTTCAAATATTTTTCAATAAAAAACGGTTTGCTTTGTACAAAACACGCAAAATATTGTGATTTATCTACGCAATAAAATACAACAAAATCACAACGACCAACACAAAAACTACAAAAACAGTCGACAATATAACCAAAAAAAAAAACTGACATTTGTATGATTAATCAGAAAATTAGAGGTTTGAATATACAGAGGGAAACAAACTGTGGGGAAACATGTTAATATTAAAATTGGGAAAATGAGATAGCAGTCATTATATTTGAATTTTGTTTAAAATTCTGTTATTAATTAACTTAAGAAATACATATTACTAAAATTTTGAGAGTCTGATTTGGAGTTAAAATTGGGTTAAAAGATATTAATGCAAAGAGTTTCAAGAAATAATATCAAATTTTCATTTCCTGTCCAGAATTCTGCTTTGATTATAAGCAAGAAATATTTATTATAGGGATCTAGAGTGAGTGCAATATTGCTTTTGGACAAGTTGTATTTACTGTAACTTGTTAAGTAGTTGTGTCTCTATACTTACCAAGTAATAGTAAATACATCTTTTCCAAAAGCCACTATTGGAGGGTAATACATCCCTGACTGTCGATCCCTATTTATTACCAATAGTAATCACAGTTAACATAATTAATTTTACAATTCAGATCTAGAATCTAGACGACTGCTGTTGTCAAACCATAAATAACATCAGTTGTCCAGGAACTGATAGATAGATGGATGTTCTTATTGTAATAAAACCATTACAAGGAATACCAATCTTCAATTTGTGGATATAAACATGTAAAAACAAATTAAAACATACTATTAAACTATGTACAAATATAGACATACGATATATGTGTAAATAAAATATAAAATAAATAAACGAAACATAAATACTAGGTGGGTATTACAATTTTCAAAAACGAGATGAGGGGTATCATTAGGGCAATATGTCATTGAAGTTTGCTGTTAAAGTGAATGATTCCAGTGCATTATTCGTAACTCGTAATCCGATATACGCCCCCCACTTACCAATTCTATTTTAATTTAACCACTCTGTTTTGAAAACTCAATAAAACTGGTTTGGCTTTCCTATTGCCTTATGAAAGAAACTGTGAAGCAGTAGCGAAAGCTTCTCGATTATATTAATAATCGATCTTCTAATAAACGAAGTGCCTCAATAGTCAGGTTACCCCTACCATTTTGCGACAGTATTTCAATATTCAGTTTTTCTATTGGCTACTTACAATCGTTAGACAATTTAGATATTATAGATATAAGCTATATAACACCTCACGGTAGACGGAGTATATATATGTATTTGAAATAAGGGGACAGAGTATGATTAATGGAAAGATTTAATTTTATTAGACTCAAATCCAAAATATTTTGCGCAAATTCAAATTTTAAAAAGTACAAAGATATTTTTAAAATATTCGTCGCGCCACTGCACTTTAATACGACTGTAGAGTATGCAAGAGTGGGGTACTAAGTAGGAGTGTGAAGGCGGCGTGCGAGGTCAGTCTCGTTCGATTGTTACGTGTGGATGTTTCGACTATGGCTTACACAACGCACGAACTGAAATAAATTATGTTTTTTTTAATGCATTTGTGTCCAATTAAAATAAAAGTTTCTCATAAGTAGAGTTGGTTGTGAGAAATAAGAAGTAAAAAGTCGTTGGATTTAATCATAATAACAGTAATAGTACTTACTATACATTTATTGCGGAAAAAAATGTAATATCTAAATAATCTCGGCATCTCAATAAAAAAAATTATCGTTGTTGAAAACTAAGGTATTTTAAAAGAGAACAAAACAAAGCGAATAAAGTACACGCATCAATTTTATCCCAAATCAGCTGATATTTCTTATTAAGGTTGTTGAACTCTTAGCATCAACACTTGTTTAGAAATAGTAAACAATGCTATCATTGGGGTTTTTATAACGTTTACAACTGTTATTGCGGTGTGTGTATCTATGTATGTATATGTTTATTTAGTTCCATAAAAATATTATTTATTACGACTCATGACGTCGGCTGTCTGGCCTAACTGGCGCGATACCTTCTAAATCCATAGGCGGCACATTAAACACTTTTCGGGGTTTTTAATTTTGGCGTTCGTGTCGTAGTTGACTCACAATTTTTGGGATTTATATTCTACATAATTGCGTCTTTCCTTTTATCATACTCTGTCCCCTTATTTCAAATACATCCTGTATATGTACGATATTCCATGTGCTTGCAGGCGACCTGCGGATAGAGCTTACTGTAAAATAAAACGACGACACCGAGAGTTTGTATGAGTTAGTACAAGAAAGCAATATACAAACTGCAGTACAGCTGCTATCTATCCTTGTTGCCCTGATTAAACGAGAGTCAGTCTAGCCCGTCTAGCCTCAGCGTAAACGTACTCGAATCCCCTCTTTTCCAACACTACACTCGACCAAAAAGCAGTTTGTATATTGCTTTCTCGTACTAACTCATACAAACTCTCGGTGTCGTCGTTTTATCTTACAGTAAGCTGTATCCGCAGGTCGTCGGCAAGCACATGGTATATCTATTCATATGTAAACCTTGACAGTTTTTGTCAGGTTGCTAAATTAAAGATGTTATTAGTTGCGCGCAACATCAATTAATTTAGCAGAAAGAATGTTTGAAAAAGATTCCCTATATTTCCTTGGAGCTATTCTTTCACAATATCCACAATTCGATTTTTATTTATCCAGTCGCTTTTGAATAATCAACCAAACTGTTTGGTTTTCTTATTCCTTTATAAAAAACTGAAGATAGAAGCTAGAAGCTTCGGGATTGGACATATTGTAAAGCATCAATGTTTTCTAATGTACGCAGTGCCTCTAAAGTCAATTTACTCTTACCACTTTTCTTCCTTATTTCTAATATTCACTTTTCTATTTGCTACTTTAAATTCTTAGATAATCCGTATATTATAGATGTAGACAGCTGTTCTCACGTTGTGAAACGATAGATGTCATTGGCTATCGAAGAAATGGTAAATCATCAAATATAAATTAAAAAACTTATAAATTATGTGCAAACATACACATACAATATACATCCAAGTAATATTATTAATTAATTAATAACGCAATTAGTGTGAAGCTTTTACCAGTGATAGAGGCCATTACTATTAATATTTTTGTAGATTTTTTTTTTTTGGGAATCTAAAACTATTATTACAATAAAAACTGGTGTTCAAGTAAACTCATAGTAGTGATGGTTATAGAGCGAAACAAGTATTTTAACACTGGTCACTATAATCATACAAATACAGATTGTTCTATATTTTGCATAAACTCATTATTATTATCATTATTAAAATAACTAAGGGGGGCTGACATAAGACTTTGGGAGTGTGTTTTTTTTTAATTATCTCAACCGATTATGACTTCTTCTTCGAAATACAGCGCAACTCGTTTATGTCATCGGTTATATCGCCAACTCGGATATAGCGTCATAATCGTCTTGGTCCCTGGAATTACCAGTAGACAACCTAAAAAAGATAGCGTATAGCGGCATCAAATTCTGGCGAACCTCGGGTTTAACGTCAATTATGTACATATGTAGGGAATAACTACTGGGAATTTCCGTATTCACAGAGGTACTTTGTTGGAAATAACAGTGACACCATTTTTTTAGTATTCATAAACCATCTAACAATACAGTACTATGTAACTTACAGAGTGAATGAATACGCGATTCGTAATCGGACTGAATGTGCGATTCATAAACCGCTGCCATTGAAATTTTTAATGTGATTTTTGTATAGTTTTGCGTGTAATGTCAAATAGGTAATAAAGCATGTTATGTATCGGATTAGTTATGCAAAAATTTGTTAAATTACAGTTTTTCGAAACTTGCTTATCTCGTGAATAGCCTCACTCGGTTATAACGTCAAAAAGTGTCTGTCCCGACGATGATGCTATAACCGTGTTCTGCTTACTGTATGTACTTTGTAGCCGTCAGAATTTCGATTTTTAAACAAACGGGATGCCAAAAATCGTTTTAGTACACATAGAATATTAAAAATAAAGATCTTAAATATATTTTTTCTATATCTATTTTACTTAATACTTTGTTGACAAATTTGTGTTGTTTGGATGACAAACGTCAAAAGGTGTGTATGAATATTCTTATTTATTGTTATTTATGACAGTCCTATTTTAACGTATGGAAAAAGAAACCAGTGATTCTTGTGTTTAAAATTCTGCAGCACACTTTTTGGAAATTTTTTCTTTTACAATTTCAGTTATTTTGTTTGAGTATTTACACACTTGACCGCTACGTCACTTGCTATGAATCAGCCGTGCTTTGCTGTTGATTCAGACAGCATTTTTCTGAGAATTATTGCTCAACAAATATCCTAGGAGACTGTTTTTGAGATAAGAATTTTTTCAACAAAAATGTGAAAAAATTACGAAATTAAATTTCTCGGCGAAACTTCGTATTTGGAGGATTTTAGTGATTAGCAACAACTTTTTTTAAATACTTTTTTGCTCCATCTTCCTCGCTACGATGAGTTTACTTGAATCACTAGTTTTTATTTTAATCGTAGTTGGTCGGATTTACATTTAGAAAAAATATTGCTGTCACTGGTAAAAGTTTTATTACTAATTGCTTATTATTAACAAATGACAGGTTCGTCATGTAAAATAAACCACACTGTATAAAATAAATAAAATGAGGCTGGCTGAGATTCGAATTTTTGTTTTATAAAATGAGATTTAGACAGATTTCGGTGCAAGAAACGTTGAAATTGTAATACCTAGTAATTTCTATTCAAAGTTCTTCCATATCTAAACGTTAATTTTATTGCACTTAAAGTATGTATGTTTAAATTATCAATAAAGTTTGGATTCCACATAACTTATGCAAGCTGATAAACATATTGACGTCGTTTGTTTGGGAAAAATTAACCATGTTGCCAAATTTTTATTGTTTGTGTGTTTCATATTGAAGTTTTCGTAGTATTTAGTATAAAAGTTAGATGCTCAGTCAGTGTTTAATATGGACGTTATATACTGAGGCAGCATTTTTAATACTAGATTAGGTTTATCAAGTGGTCCTTGTGGAAAATCTATAATACATGCGAATTTCTATCTGAACAATATTGGCTTATTTTATGTCTAGAAATGTAATATAATTTTCAATATTAATAGTAATTTAAGATTTTCTACTTTTGATAGGAAAAAAATTGTGTTATTTCTCAATTTTTTTGCAATACATGTTTTTTTACTCATAATTTGCTTCTAGTCAATCTGTCAACATTTTTTCCCTTCTTCCACCACTAATAGCTCACCTGCGAAAAGAGAAGCGTTTGAGATTTGTCAGTAAGAAATATAGAGCGTTTTAGAAGGTATGGTACATACTTTAGTATGTTTTAGTATTGTTCATGTTGAACAAAACAGTTCATATGAACATGTGTTCATTTCTCAAAGGTTACTGAGATACCACCAGTTGATTACTTCATAACGTTCTTATTACTTTATCAATTCGGACAATTAACACTTGATATACAAAATAAAGTATTGATTTTAAAGAAATGGTTAAGAAATCACTTTACCAAATTCAACACCCTTCGCTGTCTGAAGTTCTAGTGAAAATGTTGCGTATTTGTATCCTGTAAAATAAACACTTTTGCTACTTTAAAAAGTGATCGTTTTAAGGAATATTACGTGGTATAGTAGTTATACAACCAGTAAATCAATGCATATTAAATATATTATTTTAATAATATAATTGAGCTGTAGCGGCGATTGGGCTAACATTAGAGGTGGGAACAAGATGTAATTTATATGCAATTTCATTTGTATTGTAATATATTTCGAATTATTTTAAAATGTTAGATAAATCATCATTAGCATATCATTTTACACTACAAATGTCACGATCACCAGTAAAATTGTCTTAGTTCATTCATTTGTATTGCATAATCTTTGTTTTTACTTGGATAAATCAGCTTTGACGTCATGAATTTTTTATTTCATTTTAGCTAACCAATTTGCATATTTTTATAATATATATATATATATATTGTCATATTTTCTGACAATAAAAAGGCAACGTGGTTTTGACTACAGACTGAGATTAGTAAATGAAAAGAAATTAAACGAATAGAAACCATTTTGTAGCTAATATAATATATATATAAATAATTTTGTTTGACGTAATTTCATTAGATCATTTATTTTAATTACGGATTATTATTATTGTTATTATTTGTAACATCGATTGAAAACTTAAAAGCTAAGCTGTAATATGTAATAATCATTATAAATAACATTAAAAGTATAATTTCGGGTTCAATTCAAGGAAATTAAGAGAAAAAAAGAAAGAAAAAAAATATAATCATCCGAGTTTTTATGTATGTAAAAGTAAGATAATGCATACCGTACGTTGTATAATTTCATTGAATTTATTTCAAATTGTAGATGTTATCAAACTTGTTATTATATAAATGTATACAAACTCAATGTTACCGTATTTGTGCATTAAAATAAAAAATTGTCGCTATTTTGTTGTGTTTTATTTTAAAATGATCCTACCATATCATTTTAGCACGGAAGTGATATCTGAATCTGATAGTTGTAATGAAAGATCTACGCCATTTATGAGATACTGAGAGGTAAGTATAGTCTGTCCATAAAACTTAGAACCTACACTTAACAAAGTTCAAAACCAAATTGAAGGAGTATCTGATAGAAAAAACATTTTATCTTGTTGATGAATTTTTTTGTTAGATATTCTTTTGCAATTTTTTGTTTATAATACTTTTATTGGATATGTGTACATGGTTGTCCTGCGATTATCTTGCATGCGGCTTCCCGTACATAACACGAAAGGAGTTGCCAAACCGTACCTGCCTAACAAATATACATACGAGAGCCGTGAAGTAGATGTTCAGCAAATGTCATAAGCTGCATGTGTGTAACGATGAGATCTAGATTAGTGGTTTGCCGTGCCAGGTGTGATAGACAATGTACTTTAATTTTGCCAGTACCTGTTTAAGAATTGACAACAGAATATTAATGTATTCCGTAATAGTGATATACTATACAGCTACGCACGTGTACAATATTATTAACTACGACTGCAAGAAAGATATACTTATTTCTAGAATCTTATACGTAGTCATCAAATGCAGCTCTAAAAAATAGTAAATGTATAACACTACCAAAATAGACTTCCCTAAGTAGGAGAAATAAAAATATTCTTCTAAAGGCAATAAATTTCAAAACAAAAAAAAATAAGAAAAGAAAGGAAATTCTTGGAAAACAAAATGTAAAATGTCAATAAATATAATTCATGGGGAAACATGATAAGTAGGGCGCGGACACGAACGGTTGATGACTCATCGCCCATGGGCGCACCATTGAAATGTTCTATTTTTAAAGAGGTTTTGATTTTATTTATATAATTGGATAACAAGTGGCTGATGATCTATAAATTACAAAATACCTTATTATTTGTTCATTTTCTCTTCTGTAAGACTTGTTCTCTTTGAATTAAGTACATACTTGTAGATAGAAAACGTCCTTTCTACATCGCAATTGGTTATAGGTGCATACTGGAAATATTCTTTTATTTCAGCGTATTTAGCATACACAGTTGCCGCAATGTTATTAAATCTGGATTTCTATTAAAAACTGCGTTTGAGTTTTGCCGAAGGCCACATCCGAAGTCACTTGGAATACTTTTGAAATCATTAATAGCCCGCATCTAATGTGGTTAATCCATCTTTTAATTTGAGATTTCGATTTTCAAAATATGTGATTAGTTTAGGCAAATTTCCAAAGTATTCCTGAAGGAATAACAACTGATTTTTTAAATTTGGGATTTGTGTTAGTTCCTTGCACTCAGAAATGCTTCGAGCATCGTCATTTAAACATGTAACGAAATTTTGTAAACTCTGCATAAAAACTATTTCTGATAATGTTTTAGCAAAGCTAAGTGACGAACGTGCGATATTTTGGCATTCTGTAACGATATTTTACAGACTTTGATATAAATTTCGGAATCACTGACAATTCATTTTCATATCAGAAAAAGTAACATAAACAACGTTCTAGACCTAAATAAATGATAACTAAAAATGTACGCGTATGTTATTGAAAGTAAACGAAATCCATTGCACACTTACGTCTAGATAATTGGAAGAAGTCGATTCAATAAACCGGTATTAAACAGACTATTACAAAAATTACGAGGTACGTAATTAACGGTCAAAACAATGAAAAAACGAAATTAACGTAAGTATGAATGAAAATTTTATTTCTCTTGCGAAATATAAGGTAAATATAATAAATTTTAAAAACCCCTCATGCTCCTATCTACGCCGATGAAAAAAGGATTTTACTCATAAATGAGTCTTTATGGGCATTTTTTGCTCTCACTCTCGGGCGTAAAGAGATCTTGCAGTTCACCATATGATTTAGTGCTATTCAGTAAGCGTGTGTTGTTTACATTATTTCTTTGCTCCGTTGTAACTTCGTCGTAGTTTAAATCGGCCATGTCCGCGCCCTAATGATAAGTACGATAAACAAAAAAATAATTCTAAACAAAGGAAATTAAAATATGCTTCCAAAATAAATAGGATTCTTGAAAAAGAAATTAAAATTTGTTGTTTAATTAAATATTCGAAGAATCCACCTCTTTGCTCCTAACAGTATGCAAGTCTGATAAAAATTATTTCGTACATTCGAAAACATTTCCGTGGTTATCGTATTTGCACAATCAACAATTTTCTGTTGTAGCTCCCCAATATTACGTTCTCGATTGGGCTGACTATACAGGGTTTCTTTTACATACACCAAAAAAAAACTGAGGGAACTGATATATAGGGTGCTCCATTTAAAAAAATTGACTTTTATACAAACACGTGTCATGTAATTTTAATCCAGTTTCCTGCACATGCAGTTAGTAACTGTAAAAAAATACGATTCAGACACAGGCACCGATTTGCAAGACTCAATCACAGAATATGATCTATGAAATGCGGTGACACATAAAAATTTTATTGTGCATTACTAACTAATTACCTTTATATATCTATATGTATCCACTACACATGTTGCCACACGATTTGTAATTTTTTCTTTATATATAAACCCAATGTATAGATAATTTTTATTATATACCTACTACTTGAAATTAACAGCTTTTTATTATTATCTTATAAGGCCCTAATTTATAGTCAATACGGCCCCCAGATTCATACGTTGCAAATAGGTAAACCGTACCCGTTCAATAAGGAGACCAGGTATAATAATTATCGTCACAGAAGGTGGTGCAATAAAAGCATTAGAGCCGTTCAAAGTTATATTCTTATAAATTGAAATAAACTAGAGTTATATCGTATATCGTCGACATCACCCTAATTATCAAATGTCGTATCTCACTAAAATCAGAAAATTTACAGGAAGCGATAAAAGCATTCCAAAAAAATTATATCATTCGGCACAATTTTTTGTAGTTGTAAAGTACATTTAATGGCCATAAAACGTATTATACTTCAAACGCTTCAACTTCGAACATCTATTATAATAAATATACATAATACACAATGCTTGTTTAATATTTGCTGTTTTCTTTATCATAGCCATCTTGATTTTATTGATATGAATTGCTGTACAAAATAGTGGATGACTGCCGCAAATTTCATAGCGCGAAAATTAGAAGTTCAACTGTCTTTTCGGTTCTGCCATCATTGTTCACGATAAAAATACTACTAAGTACTTTGCTAATTTAACCGATGCTGTAGCTTCATTAATAACAAAGTTAGCAATAGTGCCGACTAAATATATAACACCCTGTATATATATATATATATATATATATATATATGCAGGGTGGGGCACCCACCACATTCCCGTCGGTTTATATACGAAAAGTGGCAAAACATTTTAAAAGTCTTTTTATCAGGGGTTGTGTAGGTTCATTAGTGGCACATTTTAAAATTATTTTCAAATATACAGAGTGATTCAATAAAACGTTGCGCACCAAAGTTATGAAAATTTAAATGGAACACCTTGTATATTATGGCATATTTTGATACTATAGGCTAAATGATGGCCACTTACTGTTATATTTCCTATACCTAACAACCTATTTTCGAGATATTTAACAATTTGGAAAATGTAGATTAAAATTTAAGAGGCATTTCTGTCTTACATATTTGGGCAAATTATTTTAAATCATATTTTTTGTTTACTCAATGCATCTGACTTTAAGATGAGTTAAAGTTGATATCTAAAAATTATTCAGGATGTTTAAAAAATAAATTTTTGTTGTGACTAACATTAAAGACAAATAACTTTCTTGTTTTAAACGGAATAGCCTGTATTTATTACCATATTTACATTGTAATTTTAATTGCTTTTAAAACTGCATTAGGGTTTCCTATACCAATCTCTTGTTTTTTAGTAATTTGGATATCATCACGAGACATTACCAAATAGAAATCTACATAACCACAAATAGTCTCAAGATTATTAGGAATTTCAATTAGAGATGGCGCATAAATTTAGCCGTTTAAGGATATTTCATTAAAAATTTCGTTAATATTTAGAGATGGTCTTAACGGTGATTTTTCATTCAGGACAAGTATACATTTAGTGATTTTGCTACTAGGGTATTTTCACCGCGCATGGTAAAGGGTTCCTACGAGCTGTTTACCGTGAGCGGTGAAAATAAACGGTTCTTGCTTTCGCCGTTCGCTTTATTTGAAACAGCTCTTTTAATCACCGTTCTCCGAGCTGTTTACCAGGGCATCAGGGTTCGGTAAAAATAAACGGTTTCTGCTTTCGCCCATGTTTTGCCGTTCGATTTTAAACAGCTCTTTGACTTTCTTTGAGCTGGATAACTATATGCGTAGTGAAAATGACTATCTTAACACAAATTTGCGTTATATAATGGAAATTATTGATTTGTTGATAAACTACCGAGATTATAAAATATTAATATACGCATATTAGGTATATCAGTAGTATTTGCTTTTAATGTATGTTTTATAAGTATGTACCTATATAAAACACACGAACGTGCAAAAAGATTTAAATTAATAATATATAGTAAGTATCATGATGAATTGTTTTTAGTTATATAGATGATCATGTATGTAGAAATATTTCTTTACATGAAAAAGATATTTATTTGCCCCTATTGAAAAGAGGGTTCTTTCTATCATAATAAATACGAAAGTAATCACTGTGATTCCAGGAATTTACAAACGGTGAAAACAGTGATTAGGAAATCACTGTGACCAATATCTGCTCTCATCTCTATCTCTAGTTAATATCGCCATCGCTGTCGTCTTGATACTTGTTGAATTTAAATGTGTGGCAATGAAGTTTGTGTGATATGTTTTTTATAATTTTTTGTAACCCCCAGTTATTTTACGGTAATATTTATTCTGGTTTCTGTATTTTTGAATAATCTCCAATGTTAGTTACACTTACTTCCAGAAATGTACATTACTTCAATTACATCTGATTTAAAAGTTCATGGTTGGCCCAGTGGACAACCGATACATTAATATAAGTCCAACTTACAGGGATGTATAAAGTCTATATCATCGAGTAAAGATGGATCTTGGTTAGTCCTAGTACCAAGCAAAGGCCCAGCTGAAATTATAAGTTTACAGGATAATATAAAATATCTGCATTCAATTCAAGATATTCAAGAGCCAACCTGTGCACCGTTTCAAAACACTACAAAGTGAAATATTGCATTGGGAACTACTACTGGTATTGTTTTAATTTATGATATGAAGTCAAAAAATTCACAGAAACATTTTCCAAGAGCGCCTTCAACTATATTTAAAGTAGAATATTGTGCAAAAGATTCATACTTGGCAGCAGCTTGTGAACATGGAGAGACTATGCTATATAACACTGTTACATTCAATTTATCTGTTTCTTATAAATTGCCAAATTCTAAGACTGTTTCAGCAATACGATGTGATCCAAATAGAAGAAATATTTTAGGAGGAGGCAGCCAAGAAGGTATAGTAGGTGTTTGGGACATTCATACTAATAAGTTGATATATAATACCCAAGCACAAAATGCAGCTATAACGGATCTAGTGTTTTCGCCCCTTAAAAGTTTACTTATTAGCCGAGTTTCATTCGGCCTTCTTTGGGTTTCACGTAAAGGAACACTTAGATGAGCTTTAGACAATTTGACTAGTGGTGAATTATAGGAATTTAGGCCAATTGCATCTAAGAATGAGTCACCACCATCTATTTCAGAACATACCTCTGTGGTTACTTCAGGAATATTAGGAAGCCCATCGCCACAATATAACTGGCCAAATGAATCAAAGCTACGTTTACCTTTCTCAGTATTTCTAGGTGAAATTATTACATCTGATTCATTTGTATATGTATATTCAGTGGCAGTGTTATCCATAGCTTTCTTCTGAAATAAAATTTGTTTAATTGGGTTAGTATGAGCTTTGAATGAACACAAGGCTTGATTTAGTTGTCTAGTGTCATAAGCACTTATTGTCCCATCTTGCAATGCCATAGCACATCCTACACTTGCTATGGCATTGCAAGATGCGACAATAAGTGCTTATGCCACTAGACAACTAAATCAAGCCTTGTGTTCATTCAAAGCTCATACTAACACAACTTTCTTGATAACTTCAGATTCAATTGAACATGTGTCAACACCAAAATTTCCCATGCCGCAAAATTATCCAGGAATAGGCATATCTCCTACAGTTTCAAGTTCTGCCACTTCTATAACTAAAGAAGTCCCCACACAAGCGATACGTGAAGTAGTGAAAGAAGAAACTGGATTTTTACATGCAAAGCTGAAATATGAATTAACGGATGTAAAAGCTCAAATGAGAAGAAGGCAATTTCTAGATTTGCAAATGTGTTTAGAATTTGTTCAAATGGAATCAAATGTAGCTCAGATACGAGAAGAACTTCGTGGTGAAAGTGGTTTCGGAGAAGAGCGTTTGATACGGGAGAATATAAAATTACGCAAAGAATTACAATCTCTGAAGATCAAGCTGTTTCTAATAGTGAAGAATAACAACAACTTATATTTATTTGTACACTTATTTTTAATATAAAATGTCTAGTGATTTGTCGCCTTCATTTTATATATAATCCTTTTATATTATCATTATTTATCATATAAGTATATGTAGTTACTTTTACTTAAGAAAAAAGTTTCTGTCTCTATTTAACTGCTGCAATTTTTAAAAAAGAATACATACAGCTGTGATACCTAAACTATTTTTGTAAATTTTCTAATAAATGGATTTATTGAATTAATTTTTTATTTTAAATGCAAACAAATTTGTCTTAAACTAAAAATGTCAGAATTCTGTGGTCAGAATAATCATGGCGTCTATACTAGAATCGCCGAAGAGATTCAATAATAAAAGTGCGTGATCAATGCATTCGATGCATAAAAACGGTCGGCTGCAAAGATCGTTTAGATTAAGCGATTAGGTAAACTGTACTAGTATCACAGATCGCAGGTGTTTGATGATTACTACGAGCTATTTTATAGAGACAATACAATTTTAATACGTTTTGACAGAAAACTTTTGAATATGCACAATTTCATATGTCAACTACGGCGATAACTATTTTAGACATTGACCATTGAATGAGTTTTTGTGCCTGTGTCTATACGACTTTGGTGTGATCATGTGAACCCAATGTGGTCAGCGATTTGAGTATAGTCTATGACGCCACCACGATTTATTCAACTTTTACTATAAAATTCTTGTAGTTGTAGTAAAAACGCCCTATATATCCTGTTAAAGTTAAGTGTGTCTATTTTACAAATTATTATTATTATTATTAAGTTTAAACGTTGATTGAAGGAATACATAAAGATGCGCAACTACATAGCACTGAGCGTAGCCAAAACTGGGTCCGAGATCTAGAGCGATGCATGAGTCGTTTGGGTCCGAGATTCGAGACAGCGATGATGTTTCTCGGCAAGGGATTTGCGGGACGACTTAACGAAAAGACACGCAATTTTACTATAGCTTTGCGCATCTTTATATATTCCTTCAATCAACGGTTTAAATACCATCCGTATCATATAAGCTTACATCAGGACCTTCAAGGGAATGATTTTATTAATAGAGTTGACTTCTATAACTCGATGTTGCACAAAATAAATCAAAACCACAATGTTATAACTCAGATTTTGTTTTGTGATGAAGCTGCTTTTATTAATGGTCTAGTAAATAGACACAATATGTAATACTACGCCACTGAGAATCCGCAGTGGTTGAGAAACGTTGATCATCAACATAAATGGTCGTCAAATGTGTGTTTTTTTGATGGTACACTAACAGGAGAGAGGTATGTACAATTTCTTGAGAACTATCACCTGTTTTATTAGAAAATATAGATTTGTATACGGGCCGCGTAATGTACTTCCAACACGATGGAGCTACAGCACATTACGCAAGAAGCGTTTGAAACATTTTAAATAATACATTCAGGGAAAATTGGATTAGCCGTGGTGCTCCATTAACGTGGGCACCTAGACCGCCAGATTTAACTCCAATGGATTATTTGCTTTGGGGTTATGCTAGGGAGCGAGTATATAGAATTGTTCCAACCACAAGAGAGAATATGCAAGAAAGAATTCGAGAAGTATCTTCTTCTATTAATTGAGAACTAATGGCAAATGTCTATAGGTCATATGAAACACGACTTCAAAAGTGTTTAGAAGTAGAAGGGCAGAATTTCGAACATTTATTATAAATGTTTGTAAACGTATTTGTTTCCATATTTTATTAGGTACTAAATAATAAGAACATACTATTAAACCAAACATACGCATTTTCTAATTTGTTAGTTATAATAGCTGTGATGGTTGAAAATAGTAGCTTACGCCATGTTCTTCTAGATATATTAAACGCTTTCCCATTAGTCCCGTCAGAGTAAGTATAGAGTTATCTTAATCGCAACTTCTACTACCCCCGATTGTTCCTTCTATTAGTGTTGTTCTGATCTTCTTGGCGCTGGTGTTACTTACCTCCGCCCCCTCAAGGACCAGCTTTGAAATTGGTTCAGAACGACCCACTAACGCTCGGCTGTATTTTATATCAAATGTAATTTGGTCTGTTTTGTAGTGTGTCTTATGTCATAGGTACCTAATCTCTCTTATTTGTGATAATAAGTAAACAAGCTGTAAATAATGAACTACTCGACTTCTTAATAATTACTTGTTCCGGCGAGGGTAGGTTCGTTTTGATCTCGGTCATTTTGGCCTAGTTCATTTTAACCTCTAACTGGAAAGCCCTTATTTTCACGTATTCGGCGGGAACGTTTTGATTGATATTCATAACTGCATTCAATCGGCGTCCATTTGTGTGTGCCCTTTTTCAAAATACTTGAATTACACAAACTTATTATTGACAGAAAACTTACGTAAGACACTTGCAAGTGTTGGGTTCGGATTTTGTCCGGTACGCCCATCACTAAATAATAATATTTGGTTTTTATTTGGTTTCAGTGTTTCTAATTAAGTTTCTGGAAAATGACAAATTATTGCTGAAAATTCATTTGCTCAAACAATTCCTTCTGATTCATAATAATAATAAAGCTTTTCGAATAATGCGCTTTAATGTCGTAAACAGTAAAGATATGCAAGTTTGGTTTTGTAATATGAAAAAGAAACATTTGATTTCGGGCTTAAGAGAACAGCTTGCAGGTCCATTGTAAACACATTTGTTTTTTATCACTATTTGTATCATTGCCTTTTTCTATCCTAGCTTTCTGTAATAAACGTCGTATTCTTCCTGAGTTATTTGTTTTTCGTACAACACATACGTCACATTCATCTGTGAAAATAAGGTCAAGTTTAAATCATCAAACCCAGTGGCGGCTGCTGCAGGGAGGGCAACGGGGCACTGCCCCCCTGTGACAAATTTCTTTTAACAGATAAATTAATTATAAATACCTAATTTGTATGTAATTTTTCTGATTTGTTTGATAACAAATAATATGTTTTTGGAAGTAACAGTCCGTCTTTTCAGCGCGTTTAAAAATCTCAGTCTGACGTAGGCTCCGGGGCATCTCGCGCGACTGCCCCGTCTGTATTAGAAATCGAGCGATGAAACTGGCGCGGGTAGCGCGCGTATATATGTAGGCGGCGGGGCACTACTCTATGGTGCCGGGTCCGGATGGCGGTCCAGTATGTAATATACAACGGTAAGTGTATGTTGTAATTTCTATCGGTGCAAATGCAACTATGAATTGCGTTAGTAACATTAAGACAGAATTAAAAAATCTAGGTCTCCCTAAACCAGATTTATTGATTAAACTAGAAGATCACAATTTGAAAACTAATAAAACCGTGACGAGAAAATTCAACATTGTAGAGTTACAGTTTATCAGACTGGTTGTGTGGGTGTAATGTGCAAAATGCTTTTTTGTACTCACCGCCTGTAAAGTGACATTTGGCGCATGTGTAGCTCGACTGGGAAATACGTTTTCCCGGTTGAGGCGACTGTAAAAATTGAAAAAAACACTGGCACTTTGGGACATTTAAAAAAAAATCTAACTTGGTAGTAATAAAATGTAGTCTATAAAATACTACTTCCCTCCACTATTCTTCACTAAAAGTTGGGGAAATAGGAGTAATAATTAAAAATTCTTCCAAAAAAAATGTGGTGCCATCTATTTGACGACATTTTAAGCGACATCTTAAGCAAGATTCAAGCGCCATCTATTTGAACCACATCGACATTCAAATTGGCAGTTCGGAATTGTTTGTATTTAAACCAAAAAAACGCAATAAATGTGCTATAAATTTATAAGTATAAGAATAAATACCTCATGTTTGCCATAGAATATAATAGCTAAATTTTAGGGAAAGGTGAGTAATGGTTACGTACATGAAATGCTTAAATTAATTAGGTACCTAATCTATCTTAGGTTAGGTATGATACCAATGACATTAATTAATAATATTTTTTTAATTTAATGTTCGTACAAAAAATATTGTACAAACCACTTGCGTGAAGACATCTTCCACGCATTCGCGCAATTAAATCACTCGCTTCCTGCGGTCGCTCGTGCTTACAATGTGCGCTCATGCGGGAAGATAGTCTTCCCGCACTTGTTTCGTAAATAACTATTTTCTATTTCGGCGCTATAAAGTTCACTTTACGACATCCGTTTTGGTTGCAAAAGTATTTCTTTATCGCACGCTAATTTTGTTGTTTTGACGTTGGTAACAAAAAAAAAATGGAACCAAATTATATTTAAATGTCAAAATGTAAGCCTTTAATGTAACAAACATGTGCAATAGAAGTTGTACAAAGAATAAAAAGCACATATGCTAACATTTTATTTACTAATTAACAATATAAATTGTTAAGCAGAGTTGGATGATAAGTTTTCTGATGCTACTATTGTAATTTACTTCCAAGGTTGAATAGTACAACTGTTATAAAAGTTTGTTTTTGATAATATGTCGAGACTATGTTGGCGAAAGATTTTGTAAATTGTCTTCTGCTATTTTGCGAATGTCTGGGGGCATGCAATTATTTATTTCGTCCTTTTTGTTGATAATTTGAAATAATTTATTGCATAAATCAGCCTGATTTTAATGATAATTATATATAACACCGCCTATATTCAAATATTTAAAATATTCACGACGTTGGCCGAAGACAAGGCAAAGCTTTCATCGACATTTCGAAGACGTCCGAACACAAACGAAGTTGGCCGAAGACAAGGCAAGGCCTTCACCGATATTCCGAAGATGTCCGAACACATATGAAGTTTGCCGAAGCCAAGGCAAGGCCTTCACCGACATTCCGAAGACGTCCGAATCCATACGAAGTTGGCCGAAGTCAAAGCAAGGCCACTACTGACATTCTCAAGACGTCCGAACACAAACGAAGTTAGCCGAAGACAAGGTAAGGCCTTCATCGACATTCCGAAGACGTCTGAACACAAACGAAGTTTGTCGAACCCAGGACAAAGCCTTCATTGACATTCCGAAGACATCCGAACCCATATGAAGTTGGCCGAAGTCAAAGCAAGGCCACTACTGACATTCCGAAGACGTCGGAGCACAAACGAAGTTGGCCGAAGACAAGGCAAGGCCTTCACCGATATTCCGAAGACGTCCGAACACAAACGAAGTTGGCCGAAAACAAGGCAAGGTCTTCACCGATATTCCGAAGACGTCTGAACACGTACGAAGTTACAGTTTCCATAGATGTTTTAATCATAATTACATAAACGCCGCATATATTCAAATATTTAAAATGTTCGAACGAAACATGTCTCTCCTTTTAAGCTTTTTTGAACTTTTAATAACCAAAATAGAAAAAATCAAGTGAACGGTGTTTTTCTACTTTGAAGAGAATAAAAACATTTTCTAGAAATACCACGCGGGAAAGCAGACTATGTGCCTTAGCAATTTGTTCCATTGAAAAACAATTACTGACATCAACACCAAACTTCAATGAATGAGTTGTTAATCATTTTGCTGATCGTAAGGAACGGCGGATGGATTTTATTTTCAAACAAGTTAATTAAATAGCATATTGAGTTTATTTTTTGTCTGTACTTAATTTTTGATATTAAACACACGGACCTGCCCTCCCGTCCCAAAAAATCACGGGCCGCCACTGATCAAACCCATTAAAAAAACAAGTACATATATGAAAGCCGATTAGTTTGTTTTTCTTGACACCATTCTCTGGAGTAGACTTCATGCAATTGTTCCTTAGATTTCCAAATTGACTCTAAATATAATTTCACTGCCGTTGAGCGGCAGTAGTGTGACTCCATTTTTGGCAACAAGAGCAAAAAGTCATTCAAGCTAGCTGATCGCACATCCCTTGAAGTCTTTTATATTTTGCCTCGCTCGGTTATTTTCCTTGGCCGTAACGTGCTCCTTTTTCTAAGCAGGCTTTTATCCACTCTGTTCAAAAAACGTTTTTAGCACACCTTGATCATCTCATTATCATATCGTAAATTTTTTGACCTCGAGATTTTTACAGATCTTCAGTTTTGACGTCCCATGATACCGAAAAAGTGGTTTTTAAAAATGCCTGTGTATGTGTGACCACGATAGCGGCCAAATTATTAGAGTTATCAATTCCAAACTTTGTATTTACGAATATAATCTTCCACTTCAGATATGATTAGATTTTCAGTAAAATCAATATACAGGAAGTAGTCGTAGTTTACTTAAGCGAAAAATTCGAATTTTTCCATTATTTCGTCAACAACTAAGTTTAAACAAATTTATAAAGAATTCAAATTTTTTCAAAATTATATTTGAGAAGAACTTTATTAAAAATGTTTTTTGAAATTCCTACCGGTCTTACTCATATCGAAAATTAGTTTTTTGCGAATATCTCGCAAGTCACGCTTTCTAGCCAGGTACATTACCAGTACCAAAGTATTTAGAACTTAATTTTCAATAAATTGTGTATAAAAAAATTTCAAAATTCGGACCGGAAGTAATACTTTTACTCTTATCGAATAGCGATCTTTTGCAAATATGTCGTAAATTATGCATTCTATATATATTTATCAAGAGTACAAAAGTATTTAGAACTGCATTTGGAATATTTTTTGTATAAATGAAATTTCAAAATTCGGACAGCTTTTTAGCGAGTAGCACTTTTTTTTGAAATATCTTGCAAGCTATACATTCTATAGAGATTAATTTAGAGAATAGTAGTACTTAGAATAGGATTTTGAATAATTTTTGTATAAAAAATTCTTTTGGACCTAAAGTATCACCCTTACTCACAGGTTTATTTTTCTAAGAAGATAAAAGTGTTTAAAAACAATTTAGAATAACTTGTGTATAATTAAAACGCCCATACGTATAAGAAAATCGCGTGGTGGCCCCACCTCATTATTTTTGCTGTCTTCTGTAAGTACACTGTAAAAAATTTGTGTAAAAATTACACATACTATAATAGGAACCTATTTCACATGGATTATCACGCAAAATTACATCACTATGTAAAATTGCACATGAGTGTGTAGTAGTATTTTATGAAAAAATACAACAAAAAATTAAAAAAATACATGTTCCGGCCCGAATGTGAACCCGGGGGCAATCCGAGTATTTTTTTACATTTTTTTGTGTGTATTTTTTCATAAAATACTACTACACACTCGTGTGCAATTTTACGTGATAATCCATGTGAAATAGTTTCCTATTATAGTATGTGTAATTTTACACAAAAATTGTTTACACTGTAGATAACATTTTAAGGTGTTCTTTTTATATATACCCAGGTATTTTTTTCTGAATTTTTGCACAAACATCCAGTTTTCATATTTCGCTTTTTTTTTTGAAAGGTCATACTTCTATTCAATATCTACCCGTTTTTTTCTGTTTTTCCAAGTATGTGTTCTTTTTCACATGTCTTTTTCTTAAAGGTTCACTTTCAATCTTATCTTCATTGTTGATCGATACATTCTTATAATTTCATTCTTCACTCTGTATTGTTGCATCATTCTACATTATTTCCAAAGAGGTGTTGAAATGATAGAATGCATCCCCAGTAAGAAGATCGTTTACCATGGTGTATAATGTTATATCACCATCAGTGTTGACAGCACTGGTGCCGGTAGCAAAATTTTCAAAAATTAATTCATATTGGAGTGTCATTTCCAAAATTCTTGCGCCGCGAGACATTCTGAAGTTATTTTACAATTATTTGTTAAACGAGATTAACCGACACTATAACTAATGACTTCCTTTACTATTTAGCGTGAAGCACAATAAAAAGATCACTCCTACCTCAATTAATCCGAATGGAATGTTATCATAAAATTAAATTGTCTCGTGTCTGTAACAAGCCGTCAGGAAATTTAAGGTTAGAAAACGAGGAGTTAAAAAAATTTATAGAATGACACTCGTTAGTCACTCAATTTATTATTCACTCGCTCCACTACGCGTCCCTCGTGATTAATAAAACTCATGACGAAAACAAGGTTTATGAATCTTGATACATAAAATACTATTATTTTATATTTCTTGGAAAATAATAATTGAATCGTTTATTTCAGAAAGGGACTAAGTAACGTTATTATGTTTTTGAGAAAAACTCTTTAAAGTTTAAGATAATTGATAACATTTTTTAATTTGTTGTTCTTGCAAATCCCATAAAGAAAAAAGGAAAAAACTTCTTAGTACCTACGTTTCTGCAATGAGATCGAGCTACCTCTACTACTTGAGGCCAGTCCTCTTCAAATAAAAGGACGATATTGTTTTTACATGATAGTGCCCAGTAAACAAATTCATTTATTGCGTTTTCAGATGAATATTGCAAACTGAGTTCAAGAAGGATTTGATGAAAGAAAATAATATCACTAGGGAGCGGACGTCCTAGGTTTAAACTACGACGGAGTTACAACGGAGCAAAGAAATAATGTAAACAACACGCGGTTACTGAATAGCATTATTCATATGGTGAACTGCAACATCTGTTGTTTATTTGAAAACTGCTTGAAAACGACAACAAGAAATGCCCATCAAGAAAGGAATTTATGAGTAAAATCCATTCTTCATCGGCGTATGTAGAAGCGCTAGGGGCTTTTAAAATTTATTATATTTTCCTTATATTTCCTAAGATAAATAAAGTTATATATGTATGTACATACCTTCATACTTACGTTAGTTTCGTTTTTTCATTGTTTCGACTCTTAATTACGTAATTCGTAATTTTTGTAATAGTTCCTGTTTAATACCGTTTCCTGATAAAAATTTAAACATGGTTTTTCATAGAAAAGCATTTTCTTTAGATTTTCCATATCAAAATCCGATTTATATAGCGAATATAGACCGTAAAATGGGATGAAATTGATTTTAGAGGGTGGCTTTGATAATCCATCGTACTTTTACGTGAAATTTAAATAGACCGCCATAAAGTATCTGCCAACATCCGCTCTTCAGATATTGGTTATATTAAGTTTCCAGCAATAACGTGCACCAGCATGTTGACTGTATGTAAGGCGGCTATTATTTTTATCTATTAGCAAACTACAGCAATAGATTTATGTTAAAATGGCAACTCGAGAAAAACAACCTTCGTTTTTGTGATTTTGATAAAAAACATGAGTCCTTTTTGCTAATGCTATTACGAATTACTTTTTTAACCTCACTTTGTCTGGTTTTGCTTGAAAATCATACCGGTTAATTTAAAAAGGGTCCATTTAATGTTGGGGTCACTTTGATATGAGTTTCGGGGTGAAATTGATAGTTCTATCAATCTCACCCCGTACAATAAGTACATTAAAATACACTTTGAGAAGTCATCCCTGCCAAATGCAAAAAAACTTTTTGTACTAGTGGATGTTGGAATTATGGGCCCTATCTACAAAAAAAAAAACTTGGTGCTAGAAGTTACCAAAATTACAGACAGGAGAAACTCGAAGAGGCTTTAACAAAAGTGGCTGAGAATGGTTGGTCTAATTGAAGGCATCCAGAACTTATGGACTTCCATACGGCACTCTATATAATAAATTTAATGGCTTACACCGTAATGTACATGGTGGATAAACAGTATTCAATCCAGAAGAAGAAAGGGCAATAATAAACGCTGCAGTCACGTGTGGTGATTGGGGTTTTCCTATGAGTATGGAAGACTTACGAATGGTAACAAAGTCGTTTTTAGAACGTCAGGGACGAATTGTTGGCAAATTCAAAGATAACACACCGGGAAAGGACTGGGTTTACTCACTATTGCGGTGACATAAGGACACCCTTACGCAACGCCATGCAAGTAACATAAAGCGCACTCGGGCTTCAGTGTCAACCCACACGATTAAGGATTACTTTGACCATTTGAAAACAACTATTGATGGCGTACCTGTATGTAATTTGTTTAATTACGATGAAACAGATATGGCTGATGACCTGAGAAAGAAGAAATTATTGTTTAAAAGGGGTAAAAAGTATCCGGAAAATATAATAAATCATAGTAAGTTCGCGACATCAGTAATCTTCTGCGGGTCTGCCTCAGGAACCATGTTACCGCCGTACGTTATCTATAAATCCGAACACTTGTGAGATAGATGGGACGGAAACTGGGCCGAAAGGTGAACCATGTTGTAACGAACGCTGTTGCCGTTCTGGTTCTCGCTACAATCGCACTAAAAGTGGATGGATAGACGCCAATTGTTTTACAGACTGGTTTAAAAGCACATTCTTGCCACATGCGACGCGCCTTACAGGGAGAAAAATTCTCATTGGTGATAATTTGTCTTATAATTTTACTGATGAGGTTTTAGAATTGTGCCACCAAAATGATATTAACTTTGTCTGTCTGCCAACCAACTCAACCCACCTCACACAACCTTTGGATGTGTGCTTTTTTCGACAATTAAAAGTTGCTTGGAGAGCTATCTTACTCAAATGGAAAATGGACAATCCTAAATTAACAACAGTGAAGAAAGAAGAATGTCCAAGACTACTGAAGGGAGCACTGGAAAAAATGCAAGATGCAAATCCCAGCGAGCCAGATTAAATTAAGCGCGATTTGGTAAGTGGTTTTCAATCTAGCGGAATTTCCCCCCTGAATTCTCAAAAAGTGTTGGACAAAATACCACATATAAATGAAGAAGACAATCCACAATTTCAAGACAATTACGAAAATGCTCTAGTCAAGTTTCTAAAGGAGAAACATTTTGCTAGCAGCCCTTTGCGCACTCAAACTAGAAAGAAAACCCGTCTGAATGTTGTCCCTGGCAAAAGTGTGTGTTGTGCTCAGGAAGAATCCAATGATTCGGAGGACTCTGCAAATTTGGATGCCATTCAAAATGAAGCATCAGAAATGGAGGAAGAAGAACAGGAGGAGAACGAAGCGTTTGATGACGAACTAGATTATGAAGCTCCTGAGGAAAACAACATAACAGAGGGCACATTTGTTCCTGTCAGAGTCTTATCAGGAAAGAGGAAATCCATATCTTATCGTTACGCAGCCAAAGTGCAAGAGATAATTCCAGATGGTGACTACAACTTGCAAGGACTAAAGTCAATTGACACAGCAAAAAAAACATTTCAGGAAGTTGAGAACGATTTGTTTGAGGCTACTTTCAATGATATTCTATCCATACTGCCCAATCCGATGATCAGTCTTAAAACCCTTGGGGGAAGAAGTAAGAAATTAGTTTTTAGTAACAGCGTTGATGTTTTTGGGCCTTAACTCTTATTTCATTTTTATGTTTATTTCTTGATTGAAGATGTTTTTTATTTATATTTATTTATTATATATTTTATTTATTAACAAATGCAATAAAAAAAAAGCTATTAAAGTAACACCAATCACAGTATGACTTTGATACGGCATGGAAGTTTTTTTTTCGTGTTATTATAAAATATATAAATGAATCCTGAACTGAAATGTTTCGGGAATCACAGGTACCATACTAAAACATTTTTTTCTGACTAATATACATTAAAAATCACCATTTTAACAAACAAAATGTGGAAAAAATATCAAAGCCACCCCATTTTACGGTGTATATATGTTACCGGACAAACCCGATTTCAGGCCAAACTAGTTTGGCCTAGATACTTTAGGCTTAACTAGTTTGACCTAGGCCGAACTAATTGAATCGTTGCATGTGACAAAATAAACACGTTGGGACCAGTTTCTATCATGCTTTAGTTGTCTATTCACTCATTACCACGGGATTGCGGGTAATGAGTGACGTGGGTACATGCAATTCGGGAAGCAGTGTTAATTGAGGTTTTGAACGTAGTTTAAAAGTTTTGTGTTATTCTTATATTGTTATTATGGATGTGCCATCGTCTATGACAGTTTTTAAAAGAAATGTTGGAAAGTGAAAATATAAAATCTTCTCATTTTAATGTTTTAACAAAAGATAAACACTTAGATCTTATCCTACAATTGGAAGAGGTTGAAAAAGCTGAAACCAAAACATCACATCATCAAAGGCGATTAAAAAGGTTTGCTATTTTAAACATTGGTTCTGTTAAAAAACTTGTTGCCCGTAGTGAAGATAACATAAAATACTATATTCCGGCTGAGGAATTCTATGATGTTATTGATACAGCTCACAGAGCTGTCGGACGCGGAGGACATGACAGATTATTGGCTGAGGCATCTTTAAAATATGCTAATGTCATAAAACAGCTGATTAACATGTATTTATCTATTTGTGTAAAATGTCAAGATAAGAAGACAAAAAAAGAGAGGTTTAGTTTCTAAGCCAATTTTATAATATTCAGAAATGAACAACAGGTGCCAAGTGGACCTCATTCATTTTCAGACTCAACCTGATGGAAAGTTTAAATTTATCATGGTTTACCAAGACCACTTGACCAAGTTTGTTTTGCTCCGCGCTTTGGAATCTAAACTAGCTGAAGAAGTAGCCTACCATTTAAACGACCTATTTTTGACGATAGGTGCCCCATGTATTTTGTAGTCTGACAATGGAAGAGAATTCGTGAATCATATTATATTTGAAATGACGAGTTTTTGGCCAGAACTTACGCTAGTGCACGGAAAACCACGGCACAGCCAAAGTCAGGGCTCCGTTGAGGGAGCCAATCAAGACGTCGAGAACATGATTTGTTGTTGGCTAAAAGATAATCAATCGACTAAATGGTCAGAAGGCTTGATGTATGTATAATTTATGAAAAACAGAGCCTATCATTCGGGCATAAAACAATCGCCGTACAAAGCTATGTTTGGAGTTGAACCCAAACTTGGTCTTTCAACGTCATCACTACTACCAGAAATAATCAAGGATATTCAAGATGAAGATGACCTTCGAAAATGTATTGAAACTGGTTTCACCCATGGACAGACAGGAGATGTTAGTAATAGTAATGATGCCGAAACTTCTAAAATTGGTGATGATATCCAAAAGGCAAGACAAACAGCTGCTGAAAGATATTACCTTTAGGTAAAAGTGCATGGCTTTTAAAAAAATAAAAACTGAGAAGTACTGAATAGCTTATTTTTATTTTATAGTTTTGTACAAGTGTTACGTCATTTCTAATCAATACTGTTTTTTTTAATTAAGTAGACTACGTTTGAATAAATATTGTTCATCTAATTAATTCAATCAGTTCGGCCTAGGTCAAACTAGTTAAGCCTAAAGTATCTAGGCCAAACTAGTTTGTCCTGGGCTAAACTAGTATATCCTGACACGCGTAAGATAAACCAGTTTGGCCTGAAATCGGGTTTGTCCGGTAACATATATATATATATATATATATATATATATCCTCATATTTTAGGAAATATGAATTATAAGGTCTCAATGCATTTCCTTTTCTGTATGAAAGTATTTTCGAGTTAATTAATAATTATTTTTATTAGTGATTAAATTACTATATTGCCTGTTTTATAAGTCAAATGAACTGTATAACTAAATATTTAAATAACATAACATTTATCTACCATCAAAGAATGCATTCAATTTTTATCTTACTACAGAGGTATAATTAATTAATCCGTACGAAGGTTTTATTTTTTCTGATGAGGACAAATAAGTTCTACAAATACAAGAATGAAGGAGTATATTTTAGGTGAGATATAAGTACATTTGTTAATAAATAAATAAATAGAAATAAAGCATTTACTTCTAAAACAAAATACATAATTGTCTGTGAGTACGACAAAAATAATAAAGGAACAAATAACAGCTTGTTAAGGAAATATAGACTACTGGTTCGGTCATTTGTAAGTAATGGTTTCAAATTACGAGTTGGAATACTTGAATGGCTTCTCTATCGTCTTTCATTTTAGAGAGAATACGGTTGAAAACTTAGTTATTAATAGATATTTAATCTGTAAAGATCTTAATAATTAACACGCTTTAAAGTTAAAATTACTTAAAACAAACACAAGATGATTAAGACAGAAAGGTCAGCTCTTATTTCTGACGATACCAGGCCCCAATATGCCTTTGAGAGTAGTATCGCTCAACGTAGAAAACGTCAAGTACGCCAATTTCAAATATGCCTGTCCACAATAATATGGTGAGTATTTTTTTCTTTTGTTTGAATCGGAACGTTTTAAACAGAAAAACCGAACCCTTCGTTTTAGTTTTGCGGTAATTATAGTACTAGTAACAACAGTAATTAGTCTAACAGCACCACAAACAAGTATAACAAACACAACCAATGAATCTAATTTCATACCGTCTATGGAGAATTTGATGATATTGCCGGGTATTTTAGAATGTAACCATTCTTTTGTAAAACGTTATAATGGTTCTTTCTATGACGAGGCTGTAAATTCTGTTACTAATGATCTAGAGTATCTGTGGAATTTAGAAAGAAGAATGCCTAGATTAAGTGTAAATTCGCCTAGTTATAGACATCAGATGACAACTGCTACAACAAATAAAAGTAATGAACTGGCTTCGTTGGGTTTTCTGGAAGAAGTAGCTGCTAAAATATATTTCAAGTAAGTCACTGGTTTAACAAAAATCACTTTAAATTTAATAGAATCATCTTTGATGATTTGTAAGGTTTAATATACTATAAACTCTACTTAAGGGTAGTACTATCAGGGTTGATCCCATTGAATTTTATTGGCATATAATTGTAACCCAGGTCATATTCGGAAACACAAGTACTTCGTGGCAAAAGATTAACAACATATGTAAAGAATATCAAGGTTAGAAATTAAGAAAATTAAGAATCTTATGTAGCCTCGTTAATATTTTACGGGAAACTCCAGTTTTCCTACAACATGATCGAAGGCATATCCCATTGAATTTCTCGTTTATTCCCATGAAAAAGATTCCTCAAAGAATCAATTTTCGTTTTTATTTCATCTTCCGACACCGCACTAACGTTTTTAAAAAGCTTTCCACCATTTATAGAGCTATTTATTTTCAAATTTGGTTCTTCGGAAACAATTGATGAATCACCAGATAAGTCATTATTTTCTGCTTCAGATTGCGAACATTCGAAAATATGATGATTATATGAACTGTCTTCAGACTCGGAATGTTTTCATATCGAATACTTTTTTCAGGTTCAACATTAATTTTCTGTCCAGATTTTTTCCTTTAATGTCACTATCACCATAATGCATTTGCTTAGGCAGGTCACAAAATAATGTTTCAACTTATGGTATCACAGAGAGTACTTAATTGGAACTAATCCGCCTTGCAAAATCCTGGCTTTTTATATCTTTTTCTCCATTGAGCTTAATTTCTTTGATAAATTTTGTTAAGAGCTGGGGAATTGAGGGCTGTTTCATTCCAGGACTCTCGCAAAATTATACACCATTGGGCCTGAAGAATGAAATCTCAAAGAATTGGGTTAGATGTGTGGAGTTGTCTGGAAAAACAGTGAATCCTATATTATGTTTTGTGCAAAGAGAAATATTTTTTTCTGATAGATGGAACGATAGATTGTCTTCAATTAAAACTTTGTCACCATCTAGTTTGGGATGGAATCTAATCGTAGTCTGCTTCAACCCAAGTAGAATATACATACAATAACCTAAGAAGGTAACATTTTCTCATCGTTTGTTGCAGCAATCATTATTGACACTACTGATTTTCTTTTAGGAAATTTATATCAACTTCTTTTACAATAGGTTTCCTCCTTCCTGGATCATAGCTAAAATAGGTTTTATCCAAATTTATCATATGACTTGTTAGAACCTTCCCTAATGTGGCTTCGAAATTATTAAAGTATTCGTTATAGGTTGCAGGATACAGGTTTTATATTTTGACATAAACGAAAAGCAAGAGTCTTACTTCTCTTTCTAAAGCCGTTACTAACGTGTTTACCATATTAGGCGTAGTCCATACAAACCTAATGAGTTTCCCCATTTTGCGCGTAACTGTTCTTTATACACAATGGCGTCTACTTCAATCGAGGTCAAAAAAGTTTACCTCTCATTTTGACACCAATCATAGATTTAATTTTTACTAGTTTTTTATGTTTAAGACCTACGAATATTATTTGCAAAATAAACTATTTATATAGCATTTTCTCTAATCTGATAAACTGCCTATCAAATACACAATAAAACCAGATAAATAAAGAAAGTTGATCACTAGAGTAGTTACGAAATTCCTATGTTTTCTTTGACGGTGAGACAGCTGGGATGGATATAATATTATACAGGGTGTTTAAAAAAGATGCGGCAATATTAAAGGGGTTGATTGTCCAGGTCATTTTATACAAAAAAGTTTATAATAAACAAGGTCCGCAAACGCTTCGTTACCGATCTATAGCGTGTTGAAGTTTAATTAAAAGAAACAGTAAAAATTAGATTTCTCCAAGACGGCATTAAAGATCATAATGAAATTTTAGGCGTGTTATTTTTCAAGAAAAAAATAGGATGCCGCTGATTTCTCTAAAAATAAAAATATGTTTCTATTCTTTGTTTAATTGTGAAGAAAAAAGCTTTCTTAACTTTCTATCATACGACGTACCGTTTTTTAGTAAAAAAAACACATTTTAGTGCATGTACATTTACTACAGAACTTTTTTTTAAATAACAAGGGTTTTATTTAAAGGCAAAAACAAATATTTTACCATACCAACAATTTTAGCAAGCAAAAATTACAATAACTATGCAAAGTGACCACCTCGAGCTCGGATGCAAGAATCCAATCTTCTCCTCATCGACTGGCGAACTCTCTCAAAAACAACAGGATCGGTTTCAATTGAGTTGCACCCAGCAATGATTCGATTTCTTAAGTCTTCTACGTTTTCCAATGGAGTAGCGTACACCAATGACTTCAAATGGTCCCACAAGAAAAAATCGAGGGGATTTAAGTTCGGGGATCGTGCAGGCCATAAGTGTGGTCCACCTCGGCCAATCCAGCGATTTCCGTATGCTTGTGTTAAGAAATTACGAGTTACTTGACTAAAGTGGGCTGGTGCGCCATCGTGCATATACCACATTGCATCTCTAATTGCTAATGGTACGTCCTCCAGAAATCCAGGGAGCGTGTCTTCCAAAAAGTTGCGATACACCTCTCCGGTTAGTCTCCTTGGTAAAAATACCGGTCCAATTAGGCAGTCACCCACAATCCCAAGCTGAACGTTCAAAGAAAACTGATGTTGAAAATGATTTTCAACAATTTCATGTGGATTTTCGTCACACCATACATGGTTATTATGGAAATTGTGTATTGCATTTCTTGAAAAATTCGCTTCATCGGTGAACAGAATCAACATCAGGAATTGAGGGATTTGAACCATTTTCTGCAAAAGCCATTGACAGAATGCAATGCGAGGAGGAAAATCAGCAGGAAGTAATGCTTGAACGCGTTGTATATGGAATGGGTACAACAAATTTTCTTTCAGAATGTGCCAAATAGTCCCATTACTTACATCCAAAGCGTCAGCAATTTTTCGAGTAGAAGTACCTCGATCTTCTTCAATCATGTCTAGCACATCCTCTTCCAGCTCTACCGTTCTTGCTGTCCTTGGCCTTCCTGCTCCTCCATTTCGTCTTAATGTGCCTGTTTCATAAAGACGCCGATGAATACTTTCGAAAGTTTTTCTATCAGGAGCAATACGGCCAGGAAATCTTTCAGTATACAACCGCCTAGCTTCTAATGCATTACCATCAGCAAGTCCATAAATGTAGTGCATGTCGGTCATCTCTGCATTTGTATAGCGATTCATGATAAGGAAATTCAACAAATTCGACACATACAAAATTATTAATCATATGTCATTCAATATGGCAGTGAATAAAACAGGACTGTTTAAAAATATTTTTGTAAGCATGATAAATGTACATGCACTAAACTGTGTTTTTTTTTACTAAAAAACGTTACGTCGTACGATAAAAAGTTAAGAGAGCTTTTTTCTTCACAATTGAACAAAGAATAGAAACATATTTTTTATTTTTAGAGAAATCAGCGGCGTCCTATTTTTTTCTCGAGAAATAACATGCCTAAAATTTCATTATGATCTTTAATGCCGTCTTGGAGAAATCTAATTTTTACTGTTTCTTTTAATTAAACTTCAACACGCTGTAGATCGGTAACGAAGCGTTTGCGGACCTTGTTTATTATAAACTTTTTTGTATAAAATGACCTGGACAATCAACCCCTTTAATATTGCCGCATTTTTTTAAACACCCTGTATAAAGAAAAAGTGGTAAAAAAGGAAGACTTTAGAATCCAGAGTATCAAAAAATCAGAAGACAGGCCTGATTAGTCCAAAATAGGTTTTACTTCCAATACGTCATATTAAATTAGGCATTAGAAAATAATTTCTTGAAGCATTGCCAACAGATGAAGAATATTTTAGATGAATTTATGAACAGTTTCCGAGTTTAATCGAAGCAAAAGCTAAAGAAGAATAAAAAATGGTAAAAAAGAAAGACTTTAGAACTCAGGTGACAAAAAAATCAGAAGACAAGCCTGATTACTCCAAAAAAGATTTTACGTCCAATGCCTCATATTAAATTAGGCCTTAGAAAATAATTTCTGAAAGCATTGCAAACAGATGGAGAATGTTTTAAAAGGATTTCATGAACAGTTAACGGGTTTAACCGAAGCAAAAGTGAAAGAAGGTGTATTTGTAGAGTGTGGCATCAGAAAACTGATGAAAGAAATTTGATAGCAAATGGATGAAAGAAGGTGTATTTGTAGAGTGTGGCATCAGAAAACTGATGAAAGAAATTTGATAGCAAATGGATGAAAACGGGAGAAGAATCTGGAATTCTTTCAATCTAGCTGTAACCAACTTTCTTGGAAGCAAAAAGGACCTTAACTATAAATCTCTCTTAGAAGAGGTGTTGACAAACTTCGAGATTTTAGGGTATAATAAACTCATATTATACCCTATATTATTATTTATATTTTTTTCCATTGACCCCTGAATATTTTCGTGAAAATAATTTGGGTGAAAAATATTTTTTCGTACACCTGCAGAATGTTATACAATAGACTACTTCCATCTCTCAAGGTTCTGTTTTAGTCCTTAATTATTTCTATTATTCAACAATTATTTGACTAGATGTTTTGAGCACAATTAATTTATATTTGTTAATCAATGAACTCTTTATTCTCGATTAGATATTAGTGTTACTAATATTTCTATGTTTTCTGTTTTTTTTTTAGAAAAAGTGATCAATATCTCATGTGTACAAATACTTCTATAAATGGTTTGAGTATGTGTAAAACATTTAAAAATATATCATGCAACAAGTATATGAAATATAGATCCTTCGATGGAATTTGTAACAACTTGAAATACCCTTTTGATTATGGTGTCACACATAAACCATTTCGTAGAATTCTACCACCAGATTACGCTGATGGTAAATATATGTCTTATTATACCTACTTAAGACATTCCTCTATAATTCTATTATCATTGTAACTATTTTTAATTTTCATTTTTTGATAATTGCTATAGGAAGGTTGTAGTTTAAATTAGGACACATAAACGAGAGCTGCCTTTTTAAGTTTTTACAAAAACTGGGAAAGAAGAAAGTTTTTTGGAACAAACTGTTTTATTCCTTTTCAAATAAGCCATGATAACACTAGCCGACAACAAAGTTCCAGTAAGAAAAAACTCTATTTGTGCAAAGTTTTTTCTTCCTTTTATGTTGCCTGTTGCCTTCTCTAATGAGAAACCAGTCAAGATCTCCTATCATGACGAGATCCCACCTACCTTGATATGGTTGGTCCATTTCTGCAAACTCTTGATGGAACCTTTCCCCCTGTTCATCACTCGTCTTTCCTAAATTAGCAGGAAAGAAATACAAATGTGTATGCAAAAAATTAACCTTGAGCGACATTTGTAGTTTTCTAACAAATTAGCCACGATATCTTGATAGTTTCCACTCTTTTGATTTCCCAGATAATCCAGAAGTCCATGCTGCCAGCTCTAAATCATCCATGGTACGTTCAAAATTTTAATCATTGAACTGCTTCCTAACAGACAGCTTTGGAAACTTATCCCTTAGTATGTAAAACAGTTGCCTTCTTTTTCTAGTGCTTTGACAAACTGTTTAATCCAATCCTATTTAATGTGTAGAGGGGGTAGAATCACGAAATTAGAATCCACTCAAATTTTATGATAAATTCTCCAGGAATTATAGATATTTGTAAACTAGTGGTTTAGACCTTTTGTTTCGTGTATTGTTTTTGATTTTGACCAAATTTTGAATTTACATTCGAAAAGAGCAATTATGGTCAAATTGTTAATTATCGTGCAAAAGTATGTAATGATGTTATAAATGGTGCTAAAAGCGATATTGACATTAAAATTAGTACGTCTAGTCTGTAATGCTCATAAATGTTCAGAATCTCGAAATAAACTATTGCTATATCTTTGAAACGTACGTATTCGTAATCTACTGATCGAGAGCTTTGTGTACTATTAGCACATTTTGCAGAATTTCGAAGTTTAACCATATACCTATTGATTTTTTTCCAAATGGGTATACATACTTAGCGAAAATGACAATTTTTTTCAAATTTTCAATTATTGTGAAAAATTGTGCATTGGTATTTTGAATGGTGCTGAAAATGAATCTGATATTTAAATTGGTATATATAGTCTGCATTTGCCTCTACAGCTTGAAGAATCAAATGCTCAACATTGTTCAAAATCCAAATAAGCCTATTGCAATGTCTTTGAAATATACATATTCCAAATCTACTGGTTAAGAGCTTTCAATTTTTGTATTATTTAGCGTATTTGGTAGGACTTCGAATTTCAGCCAAACATTGGATTTTGTCAAATAGTGAAAGCGGCAAGTTTGGTTTGGTCAAAGAGTCAATTGTTGTGCAAAAGTATGTATATGTTTTAAATGATGCTGGAAAGCGAATATGACATATAAATTAGTATATCTAGTTTGAATTGGCCTATACAGCTTAAAGACAATTCTCTTATTGCCCCCAATGCAAAAACAATATAAACTATTCAGACAATATCTAAGCTGTCACTGTTTTCACAACAACAAATGTCAAATTTTACGATGGTAGCAATGAGTAGTAATGACACATCTCAATAGCGCCACCCAATAGTCGTTTGTAAAAACTAAAAAGACGGCTCTTCTACGAGGTAAGATCAGAAACTAAGTTACACTCATACCGTGCTCCTAAACCAAAACAAGTAAAATTATATGTAGTAGTGGCAACATTGCTTATATTAATAGATTTTTATTCGCCAATAACAATAATCAATGTCGCATCATACTGTATGATTCTAGAAAACTTGCGTAAAACCATTAAAGATCAAAGACTCGAAAGATTGAATAATGTCGTAGTTCAATTTTTCTCCTCTCGATACTGTAGACAAAGCTCAAGTGGCAAATGTGGCCCATCCACCTTAGAGTTGAAACTATCAACTTTTTATTTCTCTCAAGCGAGGCCCGAGAGGCAGGCAGCAATTAAATAGTTAATGGAAATTGTACGAAATTTTTGACTAATCTCTCATTTAAGAAGTGACGATTTTATTGAATAAATATTGTTCAATATTCCTATATCGGAAAATAATTTAATATGAGTTTTACGAGAAAAACTTATTTTTTATAAAAAAAATGATTGTATCGAAACCCCTTTTGGTAAACAAAAAAAAGATAAAAAGCACTTAAAGTATCTGCATAGGCTCTGAACGTCAACATGCCAGCTTCTGCTGAATTTCTTCCATGTTTTCAATTTCATGTCTAATTCTTCAATACAGTTTAATATGTGAATAACATATCTAGAGTGAGCCCAAAATATGTTCGACTAAAAATATGTTTTAATAAGGTGCTGTTAAATGCAATTACAAATAAAAGAAGAAATGCAAGCCACTGGAACTACTTCATCTTCAAGCTAAAAGTGTCACATATTCAATATTATGCCACTTTTAATTTTTAATTATCACTGTTCATTTCATTTATAGAAGAAGCAATACAATTACTAAATCACTGATGTGAATTATTAATTCCAAAAAATACTTTTATACAGTAAAACAAATGCATATGAAAACATAACAGCTGTGAATAATAACAAAAATTCAAATCTCCTAGGTTGTGCGCATGTGTAGGTAATCCTAATTACTTTTTAATATTTTATCAGGTACTTCAAACACCGGTTAAAATTTCGCCGATTAACAGCGTTCTTAATCAATGATTACGCTAACTGACATTTTAATCGGAGTTGGAAAAACCGACCCTAAATGTTAGTTATATATTATTGCAAACAATTTATAAAACGAATAAAATGTATTCATATAAACCTAGATTTAGGCACACCTTATAAAATGCAGACGCTTTCGTAGTCAAGTGTTGTTTATGGGTTGCTGAGAACACGATGGAACTTCGCTTTTTTTTATCATAATTAAATGTTTAGTGATGAAGCAACGTTTTCGAAAAATGGTATTGTTTCCTCACAAAATTGTAGACATGGGTCAAAGAATAATCCAAATTTTGGAATTATTGTCCGACTTCAGCGATATCAAAAGGTCATTGGACCCTATTTTTTAAAGGAAATTTAAATCAACACAACTTGGAAATGCTTCAATTTTTTTTTTGCTATGACTTGAGCAAGAAGAATTGCGACGCATCTACTTCCAACAAGACGACATGGACCAATACATTGGCCAGCCCGGTCACCGGACTCATCTCCCATGGATTTCTTTTCTTTGGGGCTACCTAAAGGAAAAATTATACAGAGAAACATTGGGAAATGATTTAAATTATCTAAAAATGCGGATTACGGATGCTGTTCGAGAAATTATTGTTCAAATGTTGAACAAAGTTTTCAAACAATTTAGAAAAAGAGTTGAAGATTGTGCTGGATGTGGAGGAGTTTAGCTGGAATAATGCTAGAGTTTAGTCGTCATTCTTTTTTACAAACACAAAAACAATAAAAGTTTTATCGAAAAGACATTTGCCTTTTATCTAACATTAATATTGTAATATAACATTCGGAATTAGCCATATTTAAAATCAACAACTCGAGATAATATCAAGTTTTTTATATTGTCTTAAATGACTACTGGCTTTTTTATTCATCAAAATAGGTTTCGATACAATCAACATAATAAAATATTTTTCCGTATAGAAAACATATCACTTTACACACTGTATATGTCCGTTTCATAGACAATGAGTGTAACATAGTTTTTATTCTTTCCTCGTTTATAGTCAAGATGTGGACTATTTTCAACTATATTTAAAAAATATTTAGGTATAAGCCAACCACGGTGTGCCAGTGATGGAAAACAACTACCTTCTGCAAGAGTTATAAGTAACATTATACACAGACCATATTTTCGAAAAGACCCAAACTTTTCCGTTATGTTAGCCGTTTGGGGACAATTCTTAGATCACGATATAACATCAACTGCGTCCAGCCGAAATAAAGACGGGACAGTGATCTCTTGTTGCGATACGGCCATTAAACATCCTGAATGTTTTCCAGTAAGACTGTCAAACGAGGATCCTTATTATGGTGAACAAAATGTAACGTGCATGAATTTTGTAAGATCAGCACCAGCTCCTAACTGTTGTCTGGGACCTCGCGAACAAATGAATCAAGTTACGGCGTACATCGATGGGTCTGTGGTTTACGGTTCAAGCCTTGATGTGGCCATGAATTTGAGAACCTTAAAGAATGGACTTCTAAAAATGTTTACAACAGCTGATAATAGACAATTATTGCCTATATCAAACGATACTAATGATGGCTGCAATAGGAAGGAGCAGAATAAATTAGGAAGATATTGTTTTATATCTGGTTAGTATACATGAGGAGCGGACTTGCAAAACGCGGCTTGTAAATTTTCGCGAATGGCAAAAAACTGGTGCTCGGAAATGGGCTTATACAGAGTTGCGATTTGTAGTAAAAGATCAAGAAAAACTAGATTTGCAGATTGGAAAAAGAGAAAATAGCTTTATAGTTTAAAAAAGAGCTGAACAAAATGCCTGTCTTTGCATGTCTGTAGTGGACAAAGAGCGTTTTCATTGTCTCACGAACAACTTTTTCGTATAGTAATTTAAAAAAATCAAACCAAAACATATTCTCAGTAAACAGTACCTTTATTTGTTTTTTTATAATCTTTAAGTAAAATTAACTTCTTCTATTTCGTTGCACTCACATTATCCATTTCCTTCAACAACCGTTTCTTCATTTTCACAGTACTCTGCAAAAATTGGAACTAATCATTCCAACTCGGGAACATTGTTTCAGTTTTCTCCAGACAACGATTCCACTAATTTTCTCAAACTGTCTTATAATTTTCTTTCTTTACCTTATGAACCAAAGGTAGCCCCGGTAAGTCCACTTGGTCGAATCGTGCGAATGGTTTTAGTAGCGATTGGAATTTTTTTGTTTCACCTGAATTGCGATATAGTACTTCACATTTCACCTAAATATTATTAGTGGTAACCTTTTTTTTTATAAAAAAAATCGTCGACAAGAACATTGGGCAATGCCTGAACTTGCTATAAATCGAAGCAGTATGAAATTGTATCAGGTCCTTCAGCTTTCATAAACTTAGAGTATAGAAATGTTTTCTGTTATAACTTCTTCACCACCCTGAAGTTTCTTGCAAATTGTATTTAGCCCCTTTGACAAACGTTGTATACAGCCATTATAAACTTCTGACAAACCTGTAATTTTTGTCGACCGATGTGTACCAAAAAAAAAATTCGAATGAAACATACCTATACTAACTGAAAAAATCCACAAAATGTCAATAAAAACAACTTTATTTCAACATAAAAAAAGTCGTACCAACTTGTTATTAAAACATGCTGTATGGTCTTTTTTTTAACATACATAATATTTTACAAAAGAAGAGTGAAGTTTTCCGTCAGGTTTGCGACTTCTTTTACGTTTGGGAACATCCAGCTCGATGTAACTGGCTAAAGTTCCACCTTGAATAACTTTCTTGGGATTAGTATTATAAAAAACTTCGCGAAGTTGAATTACACAATCTCGACCTACTTGCCCACTTTGTAGGTTTGAATTATTCTTATGGTTACAAACTACGAGGTGCATTCAAGTTCTAAGGCCACCGATTTTTTTTCTAACTAATTACTCACCCGAAAGCTATGAAACTGGTGTTACTTCTCGACGTAATCTCCCTGCAGACGTACACATTTTTCACAACGTCGACGCCATGATTCCATGGCCGCGGCGAAGGCTTCTTTAGGAGTCTGTTTTGACCACTGGAAAATCGCTGAAGCAATAGCAGCACGGCTGGTGAATGTGCGGCCACGGACGGTGTCTTTCATTATTGGAAACAGCCAAAAGTCACTAGGAGCCAAGTCAGGTGAGTAAGGAGCATGAGAAATCACTTCAAAGTTGTTTTCACGAAAAAACTGTTGCGTAACGTTAGCCCGATGTGCGGGTGCGTTGTCTTGGTGAAACAGCCACGCGCAACCTTTCTCAGACGTTTTTGTTGTAGTGCAGGAAGGAACTTCTTCTTCAAAACATTTTCGTAGGATGCACCTGTCACCGTAGTGCCCTTTGGAACGCAATGGGTAAGGATTACACCCTCGCTGTCCCAGAACATGGACACCATCATTTTTTCAGCACTGGCGGTTACCCGAAATTTTATTGGTGGCGGTGAATCTGTGTGCTTCCATTCAGCTGACTGGCGCTTTGTTTCTGGATTGAAAAATCGCGTCACAATCGACGAAAAGAAAGTCCCATTCATGCCTTCGTTGCGCGTCAACATTGCTTGGCAACATGCCACACGAGCAGCCTTGTGGTCGTCCGTCAGCATTCGTGGCACCCACCTGGAGGACACTTTTCGCATTTTCAGGTCGTCATGCAGGACGTGTGCACAGAACCCACTGAAATGCTAACACTGGAGGCGATCTGTTCAACAGTCATTCGGCAATCTCCCAAAACAAGTCTCTGCACTTTCTCGATCATGTCGTCAGACCGGCTTGTGCGAGCCCGAGGTTGTTTCGGTTTGTTGTCACACGATGTTCTGCCTTCATTAAACTGTCGCACCCACGAACGCACTTTCGACACATCCATAACTCCATCACCACATGTCTCCTTCAACTGTCGATGAATTTCAATTGGTGTCATACCACGCAAATTCAGAAAACGAATGATTGCACGCTGTTCAAGTAAGGAAAACTTAGCCATTTTAAGTATCTAAAACAGTTCTCATTCTCGACGTTGCCGCTACAATTCGACCTGTCGTACAGTGCTGCCATCTCTGTGACGTATTGACAACGAACACACGCTCATTTTAAAACAATGCACATATTTCTATTTCTTTTCAGTGTGGAGAAAAAAAATTGGAGGCCTTAGAACTTGCATGCACCTCTATATTAAATTGTTGTAAATCAGGATCATGGTTTGAATGCTTGAAATAATCATACAATCAATACTGGCATCAAAAATTTTAAGTATCTGTTCATAGCTCACTTTTCGTTTCAGGCCGTCACGGTCACTATCACCAACAAAGCGCTCACTACATATACAGATTCCATTGTGACTGAAACGTTGTGAAAAAGTTGCAAGTACACAATGCTCGAAAATAAACCGAAACAGTACTAATAACAGATAAGTTATGAAAACAACGTGTTTACGGCTGGATTAAACGCGGTGTGTTCGTCTTACGGAGAAAATGCTCTTTGTTCGTCTAATGTCGATGGTCTAAATGCATCTTGTACACACATACAAGAGGTTTTCACATTGCAACACTACCTATAGTTGAAAAATTTTAAATTTGGACAAACTGCGTTTTGAAAGTGTGCTTCTCATTTACATATCTGTATATCTGTATTTAATGTAATACCACGTGCTCGAAATCTTTTCTACTGTAGAAAAACACACAATTATTACTTCAATAATGTTGGCTGCATGCAGTATGCCTTTGACTAACCGGTAACTACCATTTATTACAAGTGTGATGCAGTGGCGGCTGCTGCAGGGGGGGCAACGGGGCACTGCCCCCCCCCCCCGTGACAAATTTCTTTTAACAGAAAAATTAATTATAAATACCTAATTTGTATGTAATTTTTCTGATTTGTTTGATGACAAATAATATGTTTTCGGAAGTAACAGTTCGTCTTTTCAGCGCGTTTAAAAATCGCAGTCTGACGTAGGCTCCGGGGCATCTCGCGCGACTGCCCCGTCTGTATTAGAAATCGAGCGATGAAACTGGCGCGCGTATATATGTAGGCGGCGGGGCACTACTCTACGGTGCCGGGTCCGGGTGGCGGTCCAGTATGTAATATACAACGGTGAGTGTATGTAATTTCTATCGGTGCAAATGCAATTATGAATTGCGTTAGTAACATTAAGACGGAATTAAAAAATCTAGGTCTCCCTAGACCAGATTTATTGATTAAACTAGAAGATCACAGTTTGAAAACTAATAAAACCGTGACGAGAAAATTCAACAGAAGCTCTTACAGCTTATCAGACTGGTTGTGTGGGTGTAATGTGCAAAATGCTTTTTTCTATTTCGTTGCTATAAACTTTACGACATCAGTTTTGGTTGCAAAAGTATTTCTTTATCGCACGCTAATTTTGTTGTTTTGACGTTGGTAACAAAAAAAAATGGAACCAAATTATATTTAAATGTCAAAATGTAAGCCTTTAATGTAACAAACATGTGCAATAGAAGTTGTACAAAGAATAAAAATCACACATGCTAACATTTTATTTACTAATTAACAATATAAATTGTTAAGCAGAGTTGGATTATAAGTTTTCTGATGCTACTATTGTAATTTACTTCCAAGGTTGAATGGTACAACTGTTATAAAAGTTTGTTATTGATAATATGTCGAGACTATGTTGGCGAAAGATTTTGTAAATTGTCTTCTGCTATTTTGCGAATCTCTGGGGGCGTGCAAAATAGAAAAAATCAAGTGAACGGTGTTTTTCTACTTTGAAGAGAATAAAAACATTTTCTAGAAATACCATGCGGGAAAGCAGACTACTGTGCCTTAGCAATGTGTTCCATTGAAAAACAATTTCTGACATCAACACCAAACTTCGATGAAAGAGTTATTAATCATTCTGCTGATCGTAAGGAACGGCGGATGGTTTTTATTTTCAAACAAGTTAATTAAATAGCATATTGAGTTTATTTTTTGTCTGTACTTAATTTTTGATATTAAACACTCAGACCCCCGGTGCCCTCCCGTCCCAAAAAAAAATCACGGGCCGTCACAGTAGTATCTACTCCTAATACATTTGATATACCACCTCGTTTTTAGCTTACCTGATACTAGGGACGAAATTTCACCTGTTAAATGCTGAGATATCATACCAGGTGGTTATAGTAACTTTAAAATATATTTATTTTTATTACAATTATACATATATTGTTAAAGTATTAACTGAGAGTATTTTTGTAAATTACACTCTCTTAAAAGAATTAAATTTAAAAAAAAATATTCTCAGCATTTAAGGTCATTTTAATTATAAACGGAATCGGGGCGGCAGATAATGTTTAAATTTTGTCTAGACAGACTTTTTTTAGTCTATCAAGAAAGAATATTTCAAGTAACTGAAGCCGAAACACTGCTCATTCATTTGAAATTTCGTCCGTAGTATCAGGGTAGCAGAAAAGCGAGGAGGTATATCAAATGTATTAGGAGTAAAACAAAATAAATGTGGCGACATCTTTAAAGTAGTAGCCACACTATATCGTGAATATAGAATTCTATATTCACATGTATTAGGAGTAAAACAATATAGAATTCTATATTCACAATAGTAGCTATATTTCGGATATAGTCCAGCTACTATTGTGCAGATGGCGCCAATATATTTAATTTTACTCCTGATATATTTGATATACCTCCTCGCTTTTCTGCTGGCCTGATGCTACGGACGAAATTTCAAATGTAGACTAATTACGGAGATAAATTTCGTAAATTACAGTTTCGTAAAAGAATTTAAATTTGAAAAATAATTATTCTCTGCATTAAAGGTAATTTTTAATTATCAACGGAATCGCGGTTGATAATGCCTTCCTTAAGTATGTTTAGACAGATTTTATTTAGCAAGAAAAAGAGAGAGGAGATAATATATTTTATTTTACCCCTGATACATTTGATATACCACCTCGTTTTTAGCTTACCTGATGCTAGGGGCGTAATTTCAACTGTTAAATGCTGATATCCTACCAGGTGGTTATAGTAACTTTAAAATATTTTTATTTTTATTACAATTATACATATATTGTTAAAGTGTTAACTGAGAGTATTTTCGTAAATTACACTCTCTTACAAGAATTAAATTTAAAAAAAATATTCTCTGCATTTAAGGTAATTTTAATTATAAACGGCATCGGGGCGGCAGATAATGTCTAAATTTTGTCTAGACAGACTTTTTTTAGTCTGTCAAGAAAGAATATTTCAAGTAACTGAAGCCGGGCACATTCATTTGAAATTTTGTCCGTAGTATCAGGGTAGCAGAAAAGCGAGGAGGTATATCAAATGTATTAGGAGTAAAACAAAATAAATGTGGTGCCATCTTCAAAGTAGTAGCCACACTATATCGTGAATATAGAATTCTATATTCACATGTATTAGGAGTAAAACAATATAGAATTCTATATTCACAATAGGGGCTATATTTAGGATATAGTCCAGCTACTATTGTGCAGATGGCGCCAATATATTTAATTTTACTCCTGATATATTTGATAGACCTCGTCGCTTTTCTACTGCCCTGGTACTACGGACGAAATTTCAAATACAAAGGTGCCCGCTTGCATTTTTATCTTGACAGATTAAAAAATGTCTGTCTACACAGAATTAAGACATATTATCACTGGCGATTCAGTTTATAATTTAAAATTACTTTAAATGTCGAGCATAATTATTTTTCAAATTCACATTCTTTTAAGAAAGCGTAATTTGCTGAAAATAGTCATAGTAATTTATTATTATATTGGGATTAAATGAAGCACTGATAAAACGTATATATATAATTAACTCTTTATTATTATAATAATGGTCATTAAGCATGACTAATTAGCAAAACTGCACATATGAAATTTCGTCCGTATTATCAAGGAAAGCAGAAGAGCCAACAGATAATATATTTTAGTTTACTCCTGATACATTTGATATACCTCCTCGCTTTTCTGCTTCCTTGATACTACGGAAGAAATTTCAAATGTGACTTACCCAGATAAATTTAAAAGAATTAAATTAAAAAAAAAATTCTCTGCATTTAAGGTAATTTTAAATTATAAACGGAATCGGGGCGGCAGATAATGTCTTAAATTCTGTCTAGACAGACTTTTTTACTCTGTCAAGAAAGAATATTTCAAGTAACTGAAACCGAAACACTCACTGCACATTCATTGGAAATTTCGTCCGTATTATCAGGGTAGCAGAAAAGCGAGGAGGTATATCAAATGTATTAGGAGTAAAACACAATAAATGTGGCTCCATCTTCAAAGTAGTAGCCACACTATATCGTGAATATACAATTCTATGTTCACATGTATTAGGAGTAAAACAATATAGAATTCTGTATTCACATTAGTAGCTATATTTAGGATATAGTCCAGCTACTATTGTGCAGATGGCGCCAATATATTTAATTTTACTCCTGATATATTTGATATACCTCCTCGCTTTTCTGCTGGCCTGATGCTACGGACGAAATTTCAAATGTAGACTAATTACGGAGATAAATTTCGTAAATTACAGTTTCGTAAAAGAATTTAAATTTGAAAAATAATTATTCTCTGCATTAAAGGTAATTTTTAATTATCAACGGAATCGCGGTTGATAATGCCTTCCTTAAGTATGTTTAGACAGATTTTATTTAGCAAGAAAAAGAGGGAGGAGATAATATATTTTATTTTACCCCTGATACATTTGATATACCACCTCGTTTTTAGCTTACCTGATGCTAGGGGCGTAATTTCAACTGTTAAATGCTGATATCATACCAGGTGGTTATAGTAACTTTAAAATATTTTTATTTTTATTACAATTATACATATATTGTTAAAGTATTAACAGAGAGTATTTTCGTAAATTACACTCTCTTACAAGAATTAAATTTAAAAAAAATATTCTCTGCATTTAAGGTAATTTTAATTATAAACGGAATCGGGGCGGCAGATAATGTCTAAATTTTGTCTAGACAGACTTTTTTTAGTCTGTCAAGAAAGAATATTTCAAGTAACTGAAGCCGGGCACATTCATTTGAAATTTTGTCCGTAGTATCAGGGTAGCAGAAAAGCGAGGAGGTATATCAAATGTATTAGGAGTAAAACAAAATAAATGTGGTGCCATCTTCATAGTAGTAGCCACACTATATCGTGAATATAGAATTCTATATTCACATGTATTAGGAGTAAAACAATATAGAATTCTATATTCACAATAGTTGCTACATTTAGGATATAGTCCAGCTACTATTGTGCAGATGGCGCCAATATATTTAATTTTACTCCTGATATATTTGATAGACCTCCTCGCTTTTCTGCTGCCCTGGTACTACGGACGAAATTTCAAATACAAAGGTGCCCGCTTGCATTTTTATCTTGACAGATTAAAAAATGTCTGTCTACACAGAATTAAGACATATTCTCACTGGCGATTCAGTTTATAATTTAAAATTACTTTAAATGTCGAGCATAATTATTTTTCAAATTCACATTCTTTTAAGAAAGCGTAATTTGCTGAAAATAGTCATAGTAATTTATAATTATATTGGGATTAAATGAAGCACTGATAAAACGTATATATATAATTAACTCTTTATTATTATAATAATGGTCATTAAGCATGACCAATTAGCAAAACTGCACATATAAAATTTCGTCCGTATTATCAAGGAAAGCAGAAGAGCCAACAGATAATATATTTTAGTTTACTTCTGGTACATTTGATATACCTCCTCGCTTTTCTGCTTCCCTGATACTACGGAAGAAATTTCAAATGTGACTTACCCAGATAAATTTAAAAGAATTAAATTAAAAAAAAATATTCTCTGCATTTAAGGTAATTTTAAATTATAAACGGAATCGGGGCGGCAGATAATGTCTTAAATTCTGTCTAGACAGACTTTTTTACTCTGTCAAGAAAGAATATTTCAAGTAACTGAAACCGAAACACTCACTGCACATTCATTGGAAATTTCGTCCGTAGTATCAGGGTAGCAGAAAAGCGAGGAGGTATATCAAATGTATTAGGAGTAAAACACAATCAATGTGGCTCCATCTTCAAAGTAGTAGCCACACTATATCGTGAATATAGAATTCTATGTTCACAGTAGTATCTACTCCTAATACATTTGATATACCTCCTCGCTTTTCTGCTTTCCTGATACTACGGACATGTGTAACATTAATTGTTTTGCAATGTGTTCCATTGAAAAACAATTACTGACATCAACACTAAACATCAATAACATAGTTATTAATCATTTTGCTGATCGTAAGGAACGGCGGATGGATTTTATTTTCAAACAAGTTAAATAAATAACATATTGAGTTTATTTTTTTGTCTGTACTTAATTTTTGATATTAAATACTCAGACCCCCCCCCCCGTGCCCTCCCTTCCAACAAAATCGCGGGCCGCCACTGGTGTGATGTCTCTTTAATACTAAGAAGTAGTATAATAACACCCAATATTATGTAGGGGAAGGGGGGGGGCAGAACCGGGTAGTTAAGAATAATAACAATAAAATATTTGTTTATTTAGTTATTGTATTTTTAAAACTATTAATATAAACACTAAAGTCTTATGTAAAGCAATAACGTTAAATTAAATCGATACATGTATTACAAAAACAAAAAAAAGGCAAAATCCAACATCTTGCAAAATACGGTTCTGCCCCGGGGGTAGGGGCAGAACCGTATGGTAAGAGGGGAGAGAGTGGGTATGGTATATTAAAGCTCCAATTCACAATTTCTAAAGACATAGTCATCCAAATCGTTGTCAAGCCATCCCTTAACATCCCCCATGTGCCCAATATGGCTTTCCATGTGCTGGACATAGCCCTGAAACTCAATTTCTTGTTCTTTGAGCCTTTTCCGTTCTTATTCATCTTCTTTATCCTATCTTCCAAAGTAGATTGCGGAACGTTGTATCTTGTATCCTATTGCCCCAGATAGAACTTAACTATTAGATTCTTCATATCATCAGTAGACCAAATCTGTCGTGTAGACTTTTCTTGTTATTGCATACCATTCTATCAAGTCTAAAAAACTGTTCTGTCGAATACTGAAAACATGTTTATTGCATAAGGGGTACAACCGGGTACTGCCCGATTTTGCCCCTCCGGTTCTGCCCCACGTGCTGCAAATTTCCAAAAAAAATATTATGTCGGTTACACATTAACATCAAAACACTTCTCTGCTGCAAGTGTGTTCACAAGAACGCACCCTATCAAATAATGTACTCAGAATATTATTAATCATTTTATAGGTTAATTGTAGAATCATTGAAAATAATGCAAAATAACGTCACTTACCTATTAAAACACGTTTTTTCACTTTTTGTCGTTGCTATAAGGACGAGTAGGTACGTTGAAACTTATGGTCGACACTGATGGTAATTGCGTCAACAAACATGAGCTCACTGCGCCTGGCCTATGCGCATAGTAGTCATAATAATAGAGGTACCCGTTTTTGCCTCGCTACTCGGTTCTACCCCCCCCCCCCCCCCCTATACCTTGTGAGAGGCCATAAAGTGAAAATGTTTTTTACATTCACATAATAAATGAAGTCTACTTGGGATGTAATTAATAACTTATTTGGTAAATATATATTATTTATAATATATAATAAGTAATATTAATTTTAAGTTCTAGTTTAAGTATTTGTAAATATACCTATTTAAAAGTAGGTTATATAATTAGATAGCGGATATTTCATACTGCTGCATGCACATGTTTGAATTTCGTCGGTTATTGCATTATTGCATTAACCGATGAATGCTGACGAGCAATATGTAATATTAGTTTCGCACATCTATTTTTAAGTTATATTTGTATATGTAAATAAGAATATGTAAAATTTAAAGCAAAATGCTAATAAACGTATATTATTATTATTATTATTAAAGCGTTCGTACTTTGTGATCATAATGGAGCGATGAGCATTTCTGGAGCTCTGAATTTTTTTCATACATAAGTTTGAGTATATATCAAACAAGTTTGTAAAAGAAAATACGCGTTGTATCTACAAGCAAATATATGTCATATATTTGTTCGTGTTCATTTATGATTTATTGCGTGGTAACATTGATGCCTCTACTTTATTAGAAATTTTTGTTGCTGTTGCTCAATATTCTTCCCGCTTTCAAAATGTATTTTATTTTTCAATGGCGAAAATGAATATTTTATTACATTTTTTCAAATACCTTAATTTTGCCGATTTTTTACGTGGAAATTTATTACTTTGTGGCATACGCCAATCAGGTAACCGCCCCCCAACATATCTCGTTAATTTTTCTTTTCATTCTGGAACTTTTTCTAATTCATTAATGTTTCTCGTGTAATGCTAATATTCAAAAAAGGAACTATCACTCAATTTCCTTAACGTTTGCCATTGCTAACCGTTTGAGTACCCAATGCATCCAAGCTTAAGTACGACATTATTAACTATCCACAATACGGATTTTGATCTGCTTCGGCTGTTTAGGAATTTTATACCAAACTTCTGCATTTGGTTAATGAGGGGCAATGGGCCATAGGTCTTGGAATTTGTGCACATTAAATCGCATCAAAACTCTGAGAATTATAAATCTGGCACTTTTACCTATTTCGTTTGACGTTCCACAGGGATCACTATTGAGGCCTGTTTTGTTTTGCCTTTATATCAATGATATTAAGTCATTTTAATGGATTTTCATTATAATGTATGTCATTGCCAATTGTACAGTCGCCAAAAATCTTGAAATAGGTTCAGGAATAACCCTCAAAATTTTTGCCGCTTGCTTAGTAACTAAACAGATTGTGTATGTACTTACTCTAAGGAGATAAATAAACATTATTATTATTATTATTATTATTATGTATCCAATTGTTTTGCATGACATACATAAATATTAACAATAATCACGATCTTCAGAATATCTAATCATTTCATAATGTTGAAATTTAATTTTTAGGTGATGGTAGAGCAAATGAAAATTTATATTTAACCAGTATGCACTTGATATGGGCTAGACATCATAATAAATTGGCCGAGAAATTATATAATATTAATAAACATTGGGACGACGAACGGATTTTTCAAGAAACGAGAAAAATTCTAGGTGCCCAAATGCAGCATATCAACTACAACGAATTTTTGAAAATAATTATAGGTGAGGAAGTAAGAACAGTTGAAGATTCTGTATATCTAATTGATTTTTATTTTTAATATGTCGTAGGTAAAAATCTAATGAGAGAGTTTGATTTGACTCCAAAAAAGAGCGGATATTATCACGGATACGATCCAAATTTAGATGCTACAATTGCAAATAGTTTTGCAAGTTCGGCATTTCGTTTTGCGCATTCTCTAATACCAACATTGGTGCACTTTATAGCGCATGACGCAAATAATAGCGAATATTTGAAATTACACGAAATACTATTTGATCCCTATTTACTGTACCGATCTGGTGAACTGGATAAGGTTTTAAAAGGCGCTATGCATACAGAAATACAAGCTAACGATGCATTTTTTACACCGGAAGTACGTACGAATCAATTTAAAAAAGATTATTTTACATATTTTCACGGAGATACTAGATACTAGATACATATACAATGGTGAACACAAATTATGGTACAGTTAACTTACTACTCAAATAATTTAATTTATAGGCACATGAAGTATACAGAACGTAACCATTTTCTTTTTCTTTTTTTGGAAAATAATAAACACAAAATAATAAAGAAACATTATTTGAAAAATTTTTCTTCGGGGCGTTTTCCCGATTAGCTGTGAAAAGTACCCCATAGAAATAAAATTAGTTTTTTGCTCTACATTCAAGACATTCAAAACTTTCGTGCGTGGTGCAAGTGTGGTGGCGAGAACAACCCGTACATTGTATCCAATCCAAGTTCCAGTAAAATACATCAAACTTTAGGTCCTACATTAGCCAATTTTGAAAAATTATTTTATATTATTGGTTACCAACGAAAGTGAAAATGGGCATTGATAAACTTACATTTAATAGAAAGTAATAATTTAACAGAAAAAGTCAAAATGAGACAATTTGTTTACAATTTTTCAAGAAAATCGTGAACTCATTTCGACACTACCTTGAGGTAGACTTTTTTGTGAGGTTTTAATTATAAGTGGTTTCCTCTGTAGGCCTAATCCACTAAAGTTCAATCCGGTGTATTCACAATATGTCATCAGTATCGACGTCGTTGGCATTATCTACACTTTCAGCATTTAAGTAGACCTGGCCAAAGGTGATAGCACAACGTTGAACAGCGTAGACCAGCTCTTGAGCAACTGCATCTACTTCCGCATCCTAATTTTCAGCTGTAGAAATAAGGGTTAGAACAGATTCCGGAACAGGTCCTTTCGTCGAAGTAATAGGTGCCAAAATTTTCCCATTTTTCTTTCCATCCCCACTCTGTAGCATTTAACAGATTGTTCTTGGTGGAAGACGCGAAAGGAGTGCTGATGAGGTGCAGCATTGGTCGAAAGTACTTTTTACAACAACACAGAGTATTATCTGCTTTACCAACAAGTTTGATGAAAGTAAGAAATCTGTGTTATCGAGACACTTTTCTGATTGTTTATTTACAGCTTCCCGAAAAGGTCGCCGATTGCAAATCGCGAGAACTAAAAATTCTTCTGTTGGTGTTTCCCCATTGTTCTTTTAAAAATTTAATGTCTTAGTCACAAGGAGCAAGAGCGATGAGAATAACTAACGGGTCGATGTTTTGTCCCACCATGACAGATATTTTGCACGAATAACACTTTTCCACGCTTAGAAAGTCTTCATCATCCGTAGCAACAGTAACTCCGATTCTTTCGCTCTCAAATTTTTTCACCAGTGTAATCAAACGTTCACCAGTGCAATCAAACGTTCCTTGTGTACGATGATGGTTTGGAAGTTTTTCCATATGCTGTGTGAAAGTTTGTAAGTTTTTCTCAGTAGTTGCAAGAAAAGATTTGAGATTTAGAAATGAATCGTAATCTTGATTTGATAAACGGTAGCTCAACAACTCTAATTTTTGTAACATAGCTTCAACTTTATCCTCGATTTCAAAAATTGTTATATTTACTCCTTGAAGACTTAAATTGAAAGTGTTTAAATGACAAAAGATATCAGACAAGTATGCTAGTTTACATAACCAGGAAAAATTATGAAGACGTTCACTTAATGAATGAATGTGCAGGGGTGTGTTATAGAATTTCCAAACTTATAAGATACGGATTTTATGAAATGTAAATGTTTGATTTGTTTATTAATATATTGATTAATTTTTGAATTTATAAATTGTTGGCTAGCAAAAATCTTTTTTCACATTGGACATTTTTCCTGTTCGTTACAACTATTAATTCTTATGTTAAGTATAGTTTATTTCAAATTATAAGAATATAACTTTGAACGGCTCTAATGCTTTTATTGCACCACCTGCGGCAATAACTACCTGGCTGCTCAATACGATTATCTTTTACGCAATCAAACTGCTGAGGTCTGTAATGACAAAATTTATGTAAATTGTATTTACTGCAATTTAGATGAAATAAGTGCTTATATTTATTAAAGAAAATTTAAGTAAATATAGTTAGGAAAGTTGGTTTTATATATAATTACGCTATCACATTTGTTTGTCAAATGACTACCAGCACAATTACCACATGTTTCCACATTTTTACATTTTTTAGCAAAATGATTGTACCCTGCACATTTATAACATCGAAGTATTTGTAGGTGCTGGAATACATCGCCGGTTGAACAGACAATATAATATTTCCATAGTTCTTGTTTTTCTAATCTAAGTATTTTTTTTCTATTTTAATTTTATCTGAGACGTCCTTGTCTACGTATTGCTGTGACTCTTACAAATTGAGGTTTTTATAAAAATAATTTAAACCATTCAATCAGTAAGTAAGTAAGAATCAAGCATACATCTTAGTGCTAGACCTTATGCTAGACCAAGATTTAATAAATTTTCTGCAAAATTGTAGGTTAGGCAATTTTACATGTATTAACTAGCTCAGTTTAGAATGACTAAAGAAAATTTTCTCTCAGGGGCAGAAAATATAAATAAACTCTCCAATCAACTTGAATGCTCTTTAGTTATTACCAGGTCAGGTAAAGAAAAGAAAATGCATGATAAACCTTACAATATAGTTTATTAAGGATATTAAAGAAAATTATAATATTATACATATATATTTACAAAATTAAATATCTTAAATATTACATAAAATTAGGCATGTCATGATCAAATGGTCAAAACAATAAACAAATTATAATTACTAAATAGAGTAACATCGAATGCAAATTTATATTTTGAAAATAAATATAATCATCATTTTCTTAATTCGTCAAAGATACATGTAAACAATCAATATTTAAACAAAATATTTTATTGTATGTTGTGAGTTGTACTGGAATATAAATTAATTACAAAAAAAATATGTAGCTTCTCGTTTGCAAGTATATAAACATTAAGGTAATGGCTCTGCCCTAATTAGTTCTGCCTGGCGCCTTTGCTCGCTCCCAAGACAGCACCATCAGAAAGCAAATCCACACTGGTAGGTACCCCAAAGTTCCACCCTACGAGTATGCTTTTCAACTCATTGGACACAACCCTAACATACACTACTATGTGCTCACCCCTTAAGGTATATATATATAAATTTGAATGTAATACAAAAATGTCTTTGTGCATTCAATTAATTAACTCAGCCCTGATTAGTTCTGCTTGGCGCCTTTGCTCGCTCCCAAAACAGTACCACCAAGACCAATTCGTACTTTAAGGATTCACCAAGGCTCCATGCCATGAATTAAACATCTACTTAATTCATTGCACACATCCCTGATCTATTACCCAACACGACAATATCAAATACACAATAAAATATAATTAATATAAAGAAAATATATAAAAAAAAAATTACCTCGTTCTAGGGTTCCAGTATAAAACACCACATAAGAAATTTGTACAACACTATATACACATTTATAATAAACATTAATAAATCACCTTAATTCTTCATATAATATCTCAAACTCATCCATCTCAAAATTTGCCAAAATATTAACTTAATGAATCATCATGATAAAATAAATAAAATAGTAATTAATTAAATTAAATCTAGAAGTGATCTTGATTATGCTTATTTACAATTTACCACCAAACTCAAGATCACTGCAGTATGTTAAGTCATCTTGCCTAATAATCGCATCCAACACTTTTTCATTGTTTTCATCAATAACATCTGCTTCAACACCAGTAATTATTATTTTAGGGTTTCTTAATTTCGGTTCAGAAACTACATATTTATTTCCAATTTCATTTATCACTTTTTCTCTTAATTTTTCTTTAGAATTGCTATCACTACAATTAATAGTGATACCACCTTTTTCAACAGTTTTTATTGTTTCAATTCCAAGTGCTTGTTTACTTGGATCCGCTTTATTTTTAATATCCTTTTTTGTTTCGTGTGATTTTTGATCATCCTTTTTAGGTTTAACGATTATCACATCAATTTTCTTTTTCAATAGATCGCTATACAATGTGTTCTTTTCTGCCTTATTTTCGGTGTTCGAAATAAACTCTAAAATTTTGTGAATTAGTACATTTTGTTCAGATATTGTTTGGAGACAATCATTAAGTTTCTGATCCATTTCTTTCATTTTACGACAAATATCGCATACATATGTAATAATATCCGTGTCACTCAACTTCTTAGCTGTTTCGTCACTAATTGCAGCATATTTACTACGTCTCTCTTCCTCACATAAGAAACACTTTACAGTTCTTTCTGTTCTTCTTAGTTTACATCATCACAATTTCATTTATGTCTCAATAATAAATAACAATATTTTTCTTTTCGACACTGCACTATATGCAGAGCCCATAAAAAAACGTCCTCACTCTTTGAATATTAAACTACTACTACTATATTGATATATAATAATGAATTTAGATAATAATTAAGAATTCTACGTTTAGGTTGATAACTTTTTTGTGATCATCTCTGTACATAATTGATAATAACAATTCCAGTTGAAACAACACTTATTCGAAAGAACAAATGAAAATGCAAGCGCACCTAATACTTGTGGACTTGATCTGGTATCTCTCAACATCCAGCGAGGCCGTGACCATGGCCTACAGGGATATATTAGTTGGCGAGAATTGTGCAAGCTATCCAAGCCTCAAACTTTTGATGATTTGTCTAAAGATATCGATGCAGAAACGCTGAATTATATTAAAAGTCTATACAGGCAAGTATATATAATTCTCGATTTATATTTTACATATGTTCTTCACGTACATAATACGTAAATGTGAAAACAAAAATTATCAAGATGCAAAAATTAAAAATAGAATATCGCGAATATTTTTGGACTAATTTATTAATATCGTGTTATTTTGATCTATAAACCTCAATTCCAAAAAGGTTGAAACAATATATTAAATGACATTGAGAAATCAATAAACCTATTTTTGATGTGTACATTTTATTATGATGTAAAACAATGTTCGTAACGTGTAGCACAAAATAGCATCACAGAATTTAACATTCTTTTAAGGTCATTAATTATTTATTAATATTGAAGTTCAGTTATAATAGCTAGTCTTAAACAAAAATTAAATTTAAATTACAGGCGATCGATTTCTTCACATTTAACAATTATTTTTAGTTATACAGAGTGTTACATTTCACCCCTAAAGTTTTAAACATTTGATATGTAAATATATAACATATATAACATCCTGTATATGTATTATTATATTTTTGAATTTTACGTCAACAATAATTCTAAGTTATGTATTTATTCTGTTTTAAAACTAACGTTTTCGGTCTTTTCAAACTTGACTATGTGTTAACAATTAAAATTTGAAGCTATCATTCTTGTTCTTTGTTAAAAAATAAAGAATATTACTTAGTTTAACTAGTAAACAGAGATACGTCACTTTGCCGAACGTTATTAATATATTATCGAAGGTCGAACCTATCTGAAAACAATAATAAACAATGATTAACAATATTTAAAAATATGATACAATAATAAAAATAATAATAAGAAAACTTAAATATATTATGCAAAAATGATATGAATAAAAAACTAGGTGGTAATTAGTGTAAAGAAGAAATCACAGAAAACTGACAGTGTAATACCGAAAATCAAAAAATTACTTTCTCCCAGAAGAGATCGGAACATAAACTGTTGGCATTCGTACGGATATGATAGAGCGGGGATTTTAAGCACATTTGTATAAACTGTGGGTACGTATAATGTATCAGCTGATATAGCTCCATACCTAAGCACTAATATATTGATAAAGAAGAGCATTGTTAACAAGTTTTAGAAGGAAGTAACAACTTGTTTCGTCCAGTCTTCTACTTAAAAAATTGAAACCATGTCGATTCAACAGGCTGTCGTAATCAATACCGGGCTGTGGCTCGTTCCATCCATTTTATATAACATAAGTTTTCAGACGTTCTACAGAAGCGTATAGGGAAACAGAAAAGATTTCATAGCAATAAGCAATCTGAAGGAAAAGGTACGATATTAAAATATTTTAACTCATCTGCGTATGCGTGAATCTTAGAATCAAGAAGATCATTGATATACACATTAAAAAGTAGTGGGCCCAAGTTAGATCCCTATGGAACGCCGTTGGGGTCTCTGAAATTATTTAACACATATCCATTGTAGGTCACAGAGTATGAGCGATCCAGCAGATAAACGTTTAAGAAAGCAAGAGTTCTTGTGGAAGCACCTAAAGATTATAACTTAGCGCAGAAAGCAGAGAGTGATGAATTCTGTCAAGCGCCTTTGTAAAATCTGTGTAGATGACGTCCATTTTCTGACGCGCATCCAAAGTGAGTGATTTCGAATAAGTTTGATGTACTTAGTTGATCTTTCACTGATAAATCCATGTTGATGGACAGAAATATGTGGTTTAATGCAACTATAAAGCTTCTCATTAGGACGTATTAGAACATCTTGGCACAGTTTGAGATACTAATAAGACTGTAGTTAGGAATGATGATCTTCCAACGATCGGGGAAAGTGGTCGTTCGAAAAGATTAGTTTAATAATATGGTAAGTAGAGAACATAGCACTGACGTACAATCCCAGAGGAAAAAATTGGCTAGACTACCATAGCCAAAGATCGTAGTTGACTTCAGCTCTTGAAACCACGCAATACGTCCCCGACAGTAAAGTATCCAATACCAAACGAAGCAGTATCGATGTCAGACTGAGCAATGTGAGTGGGTATGGAAGAATTGAAGACATCAGAAAAAATATCAGAAAAAGCTTGAACGATATCCTATGGTTGTTCAAGTTTGCCATGATTAAATGTTAAAGATCCTAGTAATCCGGAGGTAGATCGCTTGCTGTTCAAAAATATTTCCAGAAAGACTTTGGATCACGTACAATATTAGATTCAAGTCTAATTTGGTGTTCTTCATTTACCGCTTTAATTTCAGTTTTAAGCAAGCACCGTTTCATTGCGTAAATATATAGATCCTGTATATTTAGTTGAATAATATTATTTGAGTTTTAATTACTTTTTAATGTCATAATTGAACCAAAGAGGAAAACTATGTTGTGATGATTTTAAATTTTGGGACATATGAGATAATTGTCGCATGTATTACATCATAGAATTTGTGTCGTTGATATCGGAGAAAGCATCAAGAATTCAAGACACGACCAATCAATCGAGGTAATGCCATTGTAGACAGATGGAAACTCTACTTTGTTTGCAGATTATTAATTGAAGGAAAGTTTTTAATGTAATAGATACACTGAGGGTTATATCGAAGGCAGGATGGTATATATTTTCACGAACAGGAGGAACAAGCCATGCGCAACTATAATTTGTCCAGAAATGTTGGAAAAGACAAGGTCCAGTAACTTACAGTTGGCAATAAGTACTATTAAATCGTGCCAGATTTAAGGTATTCATAAAATGTCGTAAAGCAAAATGCTTGCGATCATCAATAGGTAAAGAACCGCAGCTGTGACGATTAAAATCCCCACATATGAAAAATTGTTTATTGAAAACCAGTAGACATAATGCCTCAAAAAAAATCTCATAATCATCACAAGAAACAACAAACAATTCTTAACGTCAATACTTAGTAGAGGAATTGTGCTTAAGATGACATACTCCGGTAAGATGACATAGTGCCTATAACCGTTTAAATATACAGCACGTGTCAATTTTCATTAGCCATAGGCGATTAATCCATACAGTATGTGGCAACATAGTATACCCCTTCTTTCCTTTCCAATGTCAGCGCGACCGATGCATGCTCGTAAGTAAATACAAGTTAGCGTGGTTAGCAGTAACTCTTCGACCAGCGGGTTGGATGTTTGTAATGCGTTCAGAAATATTTACGAGTTACAAGGATTTGTTTTTCTTTTTCCTTTTAGTAAATGCAGAGAAGTATTAAGCTGCGTTCACGCTGCATGACACAAACAAAAGCGTAATTCTAATAAAATTGAAAATAAGGTAAATAAAAAAGGATTCTGAAAATAATAATAAATTACTAGATCAGGAGATCGCGGCGGCCATTTGATGTTTCCCGTTCCAGTAATAAGACGGCATTGCAGATTAGATCGCAACGTATTCGCAGCTAACATTGAATGTAAAATCTGGTCGGGAGAAGTGGGAAGATCGGAGAAAGTCGTTTTGATGTCGATTGTTCCCGGGATTGGTGAGGGACGCTGTGGGGTGGCACGTTGCCACATATTACTTGTATATGTATAAATCACATGTAAAATTGAATCCCTATACCTAATGAAAATTGACACATACGGTATGTGCCACAAACGCCTAACCGATGTCCACATATCGGCTCACAGATGGCATCACTGCTCAAACAATATGTGACTGCTCGCTTGCGTTGTTTGGATGTAGTGTCGCATGTTTTGATTTCGTCACTCGAAAATATTGTTTTCTTTGATGTGTTTGTGTCGATAAAATTGTATCAGGTAAGTTTTTCCTTGTGTTTGACTACTTTAATATGAACTGTGATTAATATGGGTTATGACAACTGAATAATAATCAAAGTAACCTTCAAGGTTTTAGTCGCAGAAGGCGGCAAATATATTCTCTCTCGTAAGGTAAGACGACACAGCAACCGTCGGCTTAAGATGACATAGTATATCATCTTACCCTGGAGTTTTTTAACATGTTGAATACTTGAAAATCTTATTTTATTTTTTTTCCAGGATGCCCGGCAACTATGAAAGGAAGTCTGCGCGACATTCATGGTCGAAAGAAGATATGGCGAAGGCCATAGAGAGCGTCCAACAAAATAAAATGGGGTGGCTTAAGGCCTTAAAAACATTCAATGTGCCGCAGGCAACACTTCGACGTCACTTCCAAAATGTTCCGGTAAATCTTGGTCGCTTCAAGCCTACTTTTGATTCTGACATAGAAAACCGGTTAGTGGAACATATACTTTATTTTGAACAGAGATTCTTTGGGTTTAACACAACCGATGTCAGGAAATTGGCATATGAATTTGCAAAAAAGGCCAGATTGTCTAATAGATTTAACGAAGATACACAAATGGCAGGTTGGGATTGGCTAAAAGGGTTTAGGAAGCGCAACCCCTCCATCTCGTTGAGGGCTCCTGAAGCCACTTCTGCAGCAAGGGCAAGAGCTTTTAATAAGCCTCAAGTGATGAAGTTCTTTGAGCTCTTAGAGACTTTGGTGACTGATAATAATATTCCACCGTCAAAAATTTATAATATGGACGATTCTGGCCTCAGCACCGTCCAAAAGCCACCAAAAATATTTGCCCAGAAGGGGAAAAAACAAGTCGGTGCATTGACAAGTGCCGAACGAGGCCAGCACATCTCAATCGCTGTCTGTGCCAATCCTGCTGGGAATTTTGTTCCACCTGCAATGATTATCCCACGAAAGAACTTTAAACCAGAATATTTTGATGGTGCACCTCCAGGAACGTTGCAGCTATGTTATGATAGTGGTTACATGGTTGGTAATTTATTTGTCAAATGGATGAAATATTTCGTTAGCTCCACGGGCTGCAACCCTACAAACAAAGTTATTCTGATCCTTGACGGCCATAGAAGCCATAGAAATTTAGAGGCACTGGAATTTGCTAGGGCCAATGTAGTCATATTACTGTGTCTGCCGCCGCATTGCACTCATCAGATGCAGCCAGTTGACGTCTCATTTTTCGGACCGCTCGATGCATATTACAATGGAGAGATGACCATCTGGCTAAAAACACGCCCTGGTAGAACTGTAGGACTTCACCAGGTCGCCGGTATTTTTGGGAGAGCATACGCAAGTGCTGCCTCGGTCGGAAACATAACGAGTGGCTTCGAAAAAACCGGAATTTATCCGTTGAACGCACATGTTTTTCCGGATCATTTGTTTCTGCCCAGCGAAGTCACCGAAAATGTTATTGAGATGGAGCGCGACGAGGAAAATGAAGAACTTCCTGGACCAACAACTGGTTTCACACAGCATCTTCAAGACGATCTTGCACCAGCTGATCAGTTGCAGCCAAATCATGAATATGTTGCAGGATCTTGTACTTCGAAGCATATGATGGATCCTATACCAGTCGGTCCAGTTCAGCGTGATTGCCAAGTCGTTGCTGGATCGTCTTCCATCCAGGAGATGCTAAATGAACTTTTGCCATTTCCGAAATCAGAGTCTACGGGACAAGCAAGAAACACGAAAAGGAAAATCACTGGCTCTCAGGTTCTGACAAGCACTCCTTGTATGGACGAAATTAAAGCTCAAGTCCAAAAGAAAAAAGAGAAGGAAAATCGCAAGAGCGTTAGAGCTCGAAAGCAGGTGAAGCGTGCTGTCCTTCGGGATGACCCATTGTCAGATGACGAACCTGTGGAAAATTTTACTCAAGACACTGATGACTCCGATGCTGCATGCCATTATTGTAATGAATTATATAGCAGATCGAGGTCGGGAGAGCATTGGGTATGTTGCCAACTATGTAAGCGATGGTGCCACACTCTATGTGCTGGCGTTGGACCAAAAACTAAGCATTTTCAATGTGAATTGTGCACTGATAATTAGAATATTGTTTTAAAATTAACGGTATGTCAACTTAGACTGACGTGTGCCATGTTACCCACATGAACATGATTGGTATCTTTTTATTTTCTTTCATTTATTATTGTTTCTATAGTTTCAAAATTCATTTTTGTGTTTTCTGAATAAACGTTTTAAATGGGTAACAATAGTTTTATTTTTTAACACCATAAATTTTAAAATCGTTGCCTCTGAACAAAAAGTATGTCATCTTAAGCACAATTCCCCTAATCTTTTAAATTTGACAAAACTGAGAACTGAGACCATAATGAAAGGCCATTTTGACATTTTCAGCTGAGTATATAATATTTATAAATGGAACTCTATGTGAATTTGTTGCCATCAGATGTAAAATTTAATTCTATTTCAATCAGATTTAAAGATTTTGCATCTATCTCTAACTGTTTACAAGATATGATATAGAATCCCTAGTATTGTATTTTACTAATTTTCATTGTTGTTGAATATTATATTTATCCAATTTGTAATAAAATTTCCTAGGTGAAACATATATAATATGTCGTCATCCAAAAATTTTGTGAATGTTTCGCTAAAATTTGGACAAAAATTTGTGGGGGTTAAACGAGTTATTTCCAATAATATACCCACATGTCCTTCTCAGTCAAAAAAAGAAACACAAATTATAATGGTTAAAGATGTGATATGTTTGTAATATATTTCAATTTATTTCTGCCAAAAAAAGGGGATAGGTAAGATTATGAAATAAATGATGAATATATAAGCTTTTAAATATTTATTTATTTCGAAACTCCACAAATATCGTATTTGTACATAAATATTATATAATATTTAATGTTTATCCATTTTTAGCATGTATGTAGTATTTTTTTTACAAATATTTGTTTCTATATTTTAGTTAAATATTGCGTATGTACTTGTAACTATCAATTATCAAAACGCATTGTCATGAATACAGTGTCGTGTGAAAGTTTAGGTTCCCAACTAACAAATTACAGCGATGCGCTAACCTTTTGCAGTTAGCGGTTTTAGAAACGAGTTTAAGTTACATATAGGTAGGATTTTTTGTCTGGCAATACACGTCATTGTTCGTAAATTTTTTAGTCATTGCCAAGTTTACATTTTGTTAACTGATAATTATGTTAACTACATATTATAAACACAACTAATAGAATTATTAAAAATGTTTCGTAGTTTTGAATAACACATTTTAATTTTAAATGGTGGTATCTCTTTTGATATTATCCCACCATTCATGACGTAATTATGACTTGCATTACCCATATTCGAAAACTATATATAACGTATAGAACTATGAGAAAAATGTGGAACCATTTATATATCTGTTAAATTAATACGTATATTAAAATATTAAACATAAAAATTAATAAATAATCATTAGAAGTCACTTTGAAATACACATGCTATTCCAGAAAAATGTGACGTACTAAAGTGAAAATTTAAGAATTAAATTCAAAAAATGTAGTATGAATATTATGATTTTTAAACGTTTTTACAAATGTCTAGTACTTTTTGGCAATCGCTGTAATAAAAGGGCCATTAACAGGTTGGCTGCCATGGCGGTCATATTCGACCGCCCATATATATTTCTCTTTTGCCACGGCGGTCGTATACGACCGCTGAAACATCGTATTGTATATGAATTTCTCACACGCGAGCGGTTGTATGTAGGAACGCTCTGATCATTATATCCGACCGCTGTGGCATGGAGGGCTATCGAAATTGTACGAATTTTTGGATATCTGACGGTACACGGTAAAAATGACATCAACTTTTTTGATAAAATTTTATTAAAAATAAAGGTTTTTATATCAAATATAACGTACCTAATACAATAAAACAAATAAATAATTCATTTGGTATAAAATAATATGTTCATTTATTTTGAATGTGCTAGATTGATACAATCTAGACAAAAATGAGGTTGCCCCACACACATGCTACAATATGTGACAACCTTTTTTACATGGTTTTTGTTTATTTCTCCACGAATTTTTTTGGCATAGCAGCCCTTACAATATTTTCTCACTTTATCAAAGAGACCTTCCTTTTTGAGAAATGTATGACTTTGAATATTTCTTCTCGTAGGTGTTTCCACTCGAGGTTTTTCGTCTGCATCGTCTTCTAAATTTGAATCCTTTCCACTGAGAAGAGCTCTTACAACCTCTTCTCGAAATTTGGTAATTTGAATTTTTTTGTTGGCATGTTGATTATAAACGATATGGGCGTTGACCATACAAGTTCCCAAAAGAAATTCTATTGCTAGTTTTCTATACCATTTGATAGATTTTCTCAACGGGGAATGGTAGCTTGCCATCTGGTCAGATTGGTCAATAGAAGATTTGGCCTCATTATATTCCATTACGGCCCGCGGCTTTTCCACGACACCATTTCTGCGCTGCACTGGTACAGTTTCGGTGGTGCGTTTGGTAGACAGAAGCAGCACATCTCTTTTGTCTTTCCACTTTAGTATACAAATTCCTCGTTCATTTTCTAATCCAAAAACTTTTTTCAATTTCTTCTCGAGAACTTCTTTGGGATTTCCACGTCGATTAGCTCGTAGGGTTCCAATGTAATGTGTTTGCTGATCAAGCAATAGATTAGCCAGTTCGAGGCTGCTGTAATAATTATCAGCTATAATGGTTCTACCTGAATTTAAAAGGTTTTGCGACAAATTGATGACAATGTTTGTTGAAACGGAAGCAACACCTTCATTTCTTTCTTTCCCGGCGTAAATTTTTATGTTCCATGTGTAGCCATTATCACTGCACAATTTAAATAGTTTAACTCCGTATTTATGTGTTTTCTGTGGTATATATTGTTTGAACAGTAAACGACCCTGGAATGGTATTATAGACTCATCGATACAGCAGGTACGACCAGGAGTGTATACTGCTTGAAAGTTTTCAACCAATTTGTCTAGGAGAGGCTGGACTTTATGCACCTTCTGGACAATTTGCATTATCAGAAAAGTGCCATATTCGCAGGAGCAACTGAAATCTGTTCCTTGGCATAATTTTTGGAATAATACTATTTTTGAAGAGATCGTCGTTACTCCAATATTTTGCTATTGAGGGATCTTCACCAAACCCATATCTGCCACAATTCCAATAAACTTTCCCTTACTTATATCATCTGCCTCATCTAGGACTTGAGTTGCATATAGATTTGTTTGATTGACTATTTCATTTATTACGTGATCATCGACAAAAGTTCGAAAACAATTGTATGCTGACAAATCGTTTACAAGAGTTGCAGCGTAATTGGCATGTAAACCACCTTCTGCAGAATAATCAAAAACATTATGATTTCCAACAGGCAATTGCCATATTTGATCTGGATTTTCATTACGAATTTCGGCTTGGTCAGGAATTTCGATGTTTCCGTTATCAAACGCCTCATCTTCAAGAATCCCGTCAAATACTTGTTCTGAATTAATTCGCTCATCTTCACAAGCTTCAAGTGTTTCTTGGAACTTTTGAAAAATGTTGCTTCTTTTATTTCTTCGAAATGTCATACGAATTTGTTTTTTTTTCAGTTTCTTCCGCACCATCGGAACTATACAAAATTTCTTCTTCACTTGAAGGTAAAAACAAAGGGTCAAGATCAGAATCAAAAGAACTGCAATCATCAGATATGTCTTGAACATCTGTAAAAGGATTATTGCAAAAGTAACTTATATTTACTCGTTTTTCAATAAATAATTCCAAATTCCGTGACACAGTGTGACGGTTGTAGAAAAACATAATTTTATACACTTACCTGATGATTCCTTATTGTCTAATGCCATTTGTACAATTTTTTTTGTTCGCTCACTCATCTTTGAACCCGTCAACAGTTTCATAAAATATAAGACGCAATACAAACATAGAAGACGTCCAACGCTTACAAGTCGGTACTCGCACGAAACGCCCGCTTTCCCGACCGCTCGGCACGGGCGCCCTCCTTAGGTCGCCCATGCCGGGGCAGTCGTATACGACCGCTTAATCAATTTTGAGAAAAATACGCTTATGATTTAAAAATTTATTGTAATTCATAATTCCACTCTATTTAGGAAGCTACAGTTCACATTTTTTTCAACTTGGCACCAAAGGTAATTTTTATGAATTTTGCTGGCAGTTAACCTGTTAAATGATTGTTCTTTGTCAATTGATGTTGAATTAAATGAAAGGGAAAATTACAAATACTAAATATGATTGGATTTGATGATAAGAGAAGAACTCATCAAGAAGTTTGTTACGAGGGCATATTTTTATGTTATTTACCTAGCCATGAAAAAAAGCGCATAAAAGAATAAAAAAAAAATATTTTTCTACATAACTCCCTTCAACACTAATACAATTATTCCATCTTTTTTCCAGTTGCTCCAAACCCTCAGAAAAAAATCGCTTCGGTAACCCCGCAAAATATTCTTCAACAGCTTCTTTGAGTTCTTCATTAGAAGCAAAACGCTTTCCTTTGAGATGCTTTTTTAAATTTTTGAATAAGAAGAAGTCTGACGGAGCTAGGTCGGGGCTATGAGGTGGATGCCTTAACTCTATGAACCCACAGTCATTGATTATCTGCTGAACTTTGTTTGCCTTATGAACCCGACAATTGTCGTGCAGCAACAAGTTTTTTTGTGGAGAAGAATGCGGGCGTTTTTCCTCCAGAGCAGTTTTTAAATTTTTAATCGTGTTTTCGTAGGCCTCTCCATTTATGCTAGACCCTCTCGACATATATTCAATAAGCAAAACTCCTTCAGCATTCCAGAAAACAGTTGCCATCAGTTTTTTTTTCCAAAAAATTGTGTCTTGGCCTTTTTTGGTGGTGGAGACCCCTTATGAACCCACTGCATGGATTCTTGTTTAGTAGGAGGGTCCCAGTAATATAACCGAGTCTCATCCCCAGTAATAATTCGAGATAAAAATGTTTTGTCCCTCTCCAACTTGACCAAATTTTCTTGAGAAACTTCTTTTCTGCACAGTTTTTGTTCAGATGTAAGCAATCTGAGTATCCACCGTGCAGACACCTTCTTCATACCCATATCGCCATGCAAAATTTTGAGAACACTTGTTTCGGATATACAGACTTCATTGGCAATGACAGAGATCTTTACACGCCGATCTTTCAGTACCAAATTTTCGACTTTTCGCACAATGCTTTCAGTGCGAGCTTCAACGAGTCGTCCGGACTTTGGGTCATCATTGATTGACTCTCGGCCCCATCTAAAGAGTTTAGACCAATATTTTACTTGGAAATAAGATGGTGTATCTTTCCCATATACAGCAACCATTCTTTCATGAATTGCTTTTGGACCATTGCCTTCCTTTGTCAGTAACTTTATTACGCTGCGATGTTCAACTTTAGTTTCACTCATTTTATCGAGAAATGGACCGTCTCAAATCTCTATACACAGCATAAACTAAACACAACTTAGCACGTGTACTTCTAACAGTGACAGCAATTTTTCAATAATTTGTTTGACATCGTTACTCTTTCGTTTCACGGCTAGGTAGATAACATAAAAATACGCCCTCGTACCTTTTCAATAATATAAATCCCAATTGGCAGCCAATTTCACGTGCTTTAGATACTAAAACCTTACATAAGTAGCACTTAAACAACAACGCTGGCAATTTGCAAAAACTTGAACGTACAAAATCTGCTGCGAGTGAAGATGTATATATTTAGAAGATAAAATTTCATTTATATACAACCGAGATGGCGCTAAGGCATGGTATTACTTGTCATTCTTTAGAAGAATTCGTAAGAGGGACCTTTACTTCACAAAAATTATCGAACCTATGAAATAATATATTTAACAAGTTTAAACTGCATGTAGCTTGTTACACAGTCTTCGTAATAAGACCAGTGATATGAAGAATATGCCTGATCAACTGGAGTAAATTTTAAAACTTGTAAAAGAATATACATGTGGTACGAGGGAGGATCAATAAATATCCGTGTTAGGAAAGAAGACGCAAGTTTTTCACAATTTTTTTTTTTTATTTTTGAACATAATCACCTTTTAGTACAATACACTTTTCCCAACGTTTCTGCCATATCTTTAACCCCTCCAAAAAATACGATTTGTCAAACTCTGCAAAATACGCTTCTGTCTCGACGATAACCTCCTCGTTTGAGCTGAATCTTTTTCCCCCGAGCCAAGTTTTCATGTTGGGGAACAGAAAGATGTCGCAGGGAGCCAAGTCAGGCGAGTACGGTGGGTGCGGCAGCAATTCGTAGTGCAGTTCATGCAACTTTGCCACGACAATTCTTGATGAATGTGCTGGTGCATTATCGTGGTGAAACAGCACTTTTTTCTTAGCCAAATGGGGCCGTGTCTCCTTCAATTTTATATCGAATCGGTCCAATAATTCACTGTAGTACTGCCCCGTGAGTGTTCTTCCTTTCTGCAAAAAGTCCATGAGGATTATTCCGTTGAATTCCCAAAAAATCGTGGCCATGACCTTTCCGGCCGATGGGACCGTCTTTGCCTTCTTCGGAGCAGATTCACCCCGAAAAATCCATTGTTTTGACTGTCGCTTGGACTCTGGCGTATAATAATGGATCCAGGTTTCATCGACGGTGACGACTCGACGCAAAAACTCCTGCGAATTTCTCTTAAAGAGGTCCAAACACTGCTTCGACATTGACAACCGTATCCGCTTGTTGTCCACCGTAAGCAATCGCGGCACCCATCGGGCCGACACCTTTCTCCCCGATAACTTATCATGTAAAATATTAATTGCCGTTCCGTACAACACGCCTACGGCCTCTGCTACTTCGCGCACTTTTGTTCGGTGATCAGCGAGAATCATGTCGTGGACCTTTTCAACGATTTCCTCCGTAACCACGTCTGCCGGGCGGCCTGGGCGCTCCTCATCAAAAACAGATGTACGACCATGTTTAAATTCGTTGAAGCAATATCTTACGGTTGTCATAGATGGTGAAGGGTCCCCATAGACAGCATCCAACATCGCTTTTATTTCTTCGCATGTTTTTCCATCCAAAAATAAAAAGCGAATTACGGATCGATATTGCTCTTTTTCCATTTTATCGAGAAACACGAAACACTTGTGATACAACTGGCGGCCAAATAAAAACTAACCTATGAATCAGTCTGAAATTTATTATGGTGTTGTCTGACAGATGGTAGTACACGACGGTAATGCCAACTTCCCTCAGCAGCGCCACCTGTCTTCAAACACGGGTACTTACTGATCTTACCTCGTATAAGCAAATTATATATACCCACACTTATGTGTTAATAAATTGAACTTAACCTCTATTTACTTGGTGTTCACACTTAGTACAGTTGACCAGGTATACTTCCCATATCGCTAGTCTTAGGTTACGCCAAAACGGAGAATAGATTGTTTACCTACCTGCTATTCAATCAGTGTTCAATTTGTGATCAGTCTCATAGATTTGAAAGTAATTTTATGAAGAGCAGGGTTACTTTGAAAATAAAGTACCTAAATACATTGTCGTGTTCAGAATGAAAATATCTAGGGTGTCAAGGTTGAAAAAAGTACTTTCTGAGCACAGTAAGCTTTACATAACTTAAAAATCGAAAAAAAAGTGCTGTATTTTAACTATTTTTTAATATAATCACAATTCTGAACCTGAGTCACTGGAACAAATATTGGTTATTTCGTTCATGCTGTGTCATTTTCTTGAAATGTCTTAAATTAATGAATATTTGTAGCCGTGATAATAATTTTGTAAATAATGTAATGTTTTCGAATGAGGCAACTTTTTGTTCGAATTGAGGGACGTAGCTGTCGCTAATTGGTACAGAACAATCCTTACTGGATGCAAGAGGCGCATAAGCAACACCCTCTAAAGTTTAACGTTCGATATTTGAAGAAACATCAATATAGGTATGACGTTTCTTTATATAATCAATTAATCCCTGCATTGTAGGAAAATGGCAAACTTCCATAATACATCTGGTTTTTGCAGACAAATTAAATCAATTCTTTGCCCAGAGTTAGATTGGAACAAGACAGGAAATTGAATAATGTGCACGTCTTTCCTATTTTAAATAGGAGATAAAGCATTTCATCAGAAAAATCCATGAATGGCCATCTTCGTGAACCACCTGTTCTGGATTGTAGGATTTCATTACATGTTAGACAGTCGTACAAAACCAGATTTCGATTGTACATAGAGATGAGCATTTACTTTAGTTGACAATAATAGATTAGTGTTTATGTTTGGTTTTATTGCTTTCTGACTAATGATTACATTCTATTTTTTATTTACACATCATATTATCTACCATTTCTCTACATTTATAATTAGAATAGACTTATATTTTTTTGAATTTTTTGTATTGAACTTCATTCAAATTCTTCCAACAATTTAGATATTGCTTTTGCTAACTAATTCTGAGATTGACATAATTGACAAACGTATATTATGCAACCATAAAATTTCACAATAATTATATAGAAATAGATATCTTCCGAAAAGACACCAACGTAAACAAGTAGTTTATAACAACGGACTCAAATCATAGTTTACAGCAAAAGAGGACTTCTTTTAATTTTCTTATCCATCAGCTGTTAAGTTTTCCGCTTACAAGAAGATAGATATGAAAAAGAACTTAGATTAATTAAAAAGATCGCGAAGTACAATAGTTTCGATTCAGAAATAGTAACTAACCTCGTTAGGAGAAATAAACTTCAGAAACAAATTCAGCATACTACATATTTGCTACCTCAAAAAACTCATAAGTTTGTTTCTTTGCCGTAGGTATCATTCAGCCACAGGAAATTTGAACAGCATTTGTAAAGAACAGGATCTTCAAATCGCGTTTAAATCAGGCAGTTCATTAAAATCACTCTTACGGAACACTTAAGATAAAATTGAGGTAGATCAAAAATCTGGGATTTATGAAATAACGTGTAAAGAATGTAATCAAAAATATATTGGGCAAACTAGGCGTTCAATTTCAACTCGTTACAAACGACACATTACACATTTTAGATACAACAGACCGGAAAAATCAAACGTTGCTCGATATATTTCCGACACAGGCCACGGATGCCTACTGATCTTAGAATAGTTCAAACCGTAAATAATTCTAAAGAATTAGACAGTTACGGAGTTAAAATTAAAAACAAGTGACAAGAAGGCTGAGAGGAAATTAAAACTCCTTCCTCATATAATCTTATTTATAATATATAAAATAGTTCTTGCTTAGATAAGATTGTAATATATGAATCCCTTATTTACAAAACATATTAATTAGCATTTTGTAAATTTTACGGTAGAAGCAAAAAAAAAACTGTTTCGGTAATTTGTTTTTGCTAGTATCGCAAATTTATATACTTGATGATATTGTTGGTATTAGATAGAGTGTATTTAACACTATAAAGAGTTGCAGATAATCTACAGAAGAACACCACATGATTTGAAAGATATTACCGAATATGTTTCATAAACAAACGCAGCTCTTTTTGAATTAATTTTTCTGACACTAACATCTATTTTTTTTTGAGTTTTAAGACAATCCCAATGCCTTATATCCTTTGTATGTATGTTAAATATGTTTGTGTTTTCTATCCTTGCCTGGGGAAGCAAGACTTAATTTTATATACCGCCCTGTAATTTTAGAAAATTTAAAATACATTAAAAATGGTAGATTGTAGGTATAGGATATCTTGTATAATATATTCTGTTTCGTATAATAAAAGATAACTTTGATCTCTACCTCTATTATCGAACACTCTGTATAGTTGAACATAATTTTAGGTTGCGCGTATAAACCTTTACCGTTTTCCATACGCTGATGTGAATCAGACTGTATATCAGTGTTTTTATTTTCCAGACATGTTGAAGATATTGACTTATATACCGGTTCATTAAGTGAAAAACCTGTAAATGGTAGCATGTTAGGACCGACTTTAAATTGCCTGCTAATCGATCAATTTGTTCGTTCAAAAAAAGGTGACAGATATTGGTACGAAAATAAAAATGTATTTACGAGCGATCAACTCCGAGAAATCAGAAAGACGAGCCTAGCAGATATATTGTGCGAGAATTCGGATAATGTCACAGAAATTCGACCGTTAGTCATGGAACAAAATGGAATTAAAAATAATGATGTGCATTGCTCCAGCTTGCAAAAGATGAACTTAACGTTTTGGAGTGAGAAGCACTTTCCTCGTGTTTCAGTCGGTAATCAGGACATGGTCATTGGCTACACTAGAACATATGGCAATGGGTTAAAATGAACATTTAAAAACCTGCTTTTGGAAAAACATATAGCGCGAATATAACCGTGTAATGTTTGGTCAACAAGGTCATTGTATCTTTTGTGTCTCTTTCTAGAAACACATGTAATGTAATTACTCAATAACAATATAAAACAATACATGTAATACTTTCATATGATTACGAGATTACATATTATAATTAATCACATTTATGTTTGTTATTTTTTATTTTATTAAATGTTTGATAAATTTCTTTTTTTGTTTACAAAATCTATACATCAAACTATATCTTAAGATAACATTGAAATATTTCTAAAGTATAATTTTATATGTGGTAAATTAAGTTATCAGATACTATAGTAGTACATTAAAATACAAGTTTCAGAAGAGTGTGTGAAGTTAGCCCCCCTATTTTCGAATATCGCAAATTTGACGATTGTTCCAGGTTGTTCTAAATTGTTCCAAAGTATTTAAAAGAAAAAGTCATCATTGGCCGAGATAATAGGAAAAAACGATTTTCTCACACCCCCCCCCTTTTTGCAAAAATTGGAATTCTGAGGGTTGTTCCAGGTTATCCTAGATTTGTTCTAAACATTATTCTAATACATCCGAAGCCTATCTCTTATATATCAAAAGATATTGCAAAAAAACTATATCCAATAGTGCGAAGTTAGCTCCCCTTTTTTCGAAAATCTAACTTGACGGTCGTTCCAGGTTATTCTAGGTGTGTTCTCAATTGTTCCAAAGTATTCCAAAAAAAAAATCATAATTGGCCGAAAAATGACAAAAAACAATTTTTCGCCAGCGCCCCTTTTTTCGAAAATGGAAATTCTGACGGTCCTCATAAATTTCTAACAAGCATGATATACTAATGTAACATTTAATATATACGTCTTGCATTTATAATTAATGTTCTGAAAAAAATATACACCTAGCCATACAAACATATACTCCGTAAAGCAAAAAATTAAAATAATATAATTTCGAGGAATTTTTTGCTTGATGTCTGAGAATCGAACACTTCTTTTAATACATTGAAAATTTGTTTACCTATCTAATGTAGTACACAAAAACACTAAAACACCTTCACCACACTAAAGCACAAAAATGGCTAAATACGTATTTCAACAACTAAGTTGTCATCATCAGTAGCACTGATTAAAAATCGCGCTGTCTACACACCGTAGCGTACAGAACAACACTGATTTCCAATTTACGGGGATGGTTTATTCTTTTACCTAGGCTATTAACTACTTCATTAAAAATACCTGATCGTTGTACCGTTAAATACGTCATACTTACTATTCTAATCCTATCCTTTAATTCTAATATTCTAAGAAAACCAACAATATAATTTCCTATTTACGGGGATGGTTTATATATTTTTACCTAAACTATTAACTACGTCATTAACAGTACCTGATCGCTGTATCGTTAAATTAGTCATGCTTAATACTATAATTCTATCATTTAATTCTAATGTACTATGAAAAACTAACGGTATCTAAAAGGTATTGTTTACACCACAAACTTATATAAACAAGATTGGGGAATTGGCCCGTTATCTGAATTAATTAATTTTTTTTTTTTTAATGCATTCAGATAACGGGCCAATTCCCCAATCTTGTCTATATAAGTTTGTGGTGTAAACAATACCTTTTAGATACCGTTAGTTTTTCATAGTACATTAGAATTAAATGATATAGCGATCAGGTACTGTTAATGACGTAGTTAATAGTTTAGGTAAAAATATATAAACCATCCCCGTAAATAGGAAATTATATTGTTGGTTTTCTTAGAATATTATAATTAAAGGATAGGATTAGAATAGTAAGTATGACGTATTTAACGGTACAACGATCAGGTATTTTTAATGAAGTAGTTAATAGCCTAGGCAAAAGAATAAACCATCCCCGTAAATTGGAAATCAGTGTTGTTCTGTACGCTACGGTGTGTAGACAGCGCGATTTTTAATCAGTGCTACTGATGATGACAACTTAGTTGTTGAAATACGTATTTAGCCATTTTTGTGCTTTAGTGTGGTGAAGGTGTTTTAGTGTTTTTGTGTAGTTTCAAGCCACAGACTCCAAGTTTAATTTCTTATCTAATGTAGTGTTAAGAATATAAATTGTATAAATTATTCCTCCCTAAAATGTTATAATAGTTTCAATTTTCTTGCCATTTTCATTGGCTCAAATATCTATACCTATATAATCAATCTTGCTTTAATTATATACCTACCTAATGTCTTTTGCAACATTTAATAGATATAATAACATTATTTTACTGTTGCTACGTTAACGTGGACAAAATAAAACAGGTACAATCACAAATTAACATTATGTAGAATCAAACGGGACAATTAATTAATTTTAAACATTTATTAAAGATTTCTCCATAAAAAGAAAATATTTTAGGTAACTTTTTTTTTAAATACTTGAAGGTATGATATATAATACAAGTCATGGCAACTCATAGTTTTAAATTAATAAGTCGTAATCTGATTTATCCAGACACCTATAACTTTTTTAAAACAAAAATTAAGTTTAGCGAATGGCATGTATAATTCTAAAGAACGTGTGTAGCCTGAATTCTTTCCTAATTGAAATTATACTAGTTCTTTCCTGGCTACTCGAACAGGCGTCAAAATTTCAATTTTCGCAAAAGTGGTCCGGGTAAATATCGTTTCTTCCTATTATTTCGGCCGATTATGATTTTTGTTTTTCCAAAAATCATCTAAGGACAAAAAAATCTTAAACTATCCCAAGGAATGACTGTCTGAATTTTTACCGCGAGTTTAGTGAACATTCTGTATATGTGTATATATGTATATATTGGGACATTTTGTAGTGTAGGCTGTATAAAGAAATATGCGTGAAGGGGAGGTGGCTTCCAAAATTTCTAGGTACGCCCACTTTTTATTTGTTAGGTAGATATTTATTTTTCTGAGATAGAACATTATTTTGAAACTCCATTTGTTAATCTTATCCTGATATCTTAATTGTTTTATAATGTAAAAGCAGGAAAAAAAAGGTCTCTTTGCAAACACATGTCATTTTTTATCATTCATAATCGCTTCAATATTATAGACAATAGCATGTCGCTGTACACTTGTTATGTAATAATATATAAAGCATAATTTTGCGCCTACATATCTCAAGTGTTGAATAATTATTTCTTTATAGTCTTATTTTAATATGTTACATAGTATAACTATAAAATAATAACACATAATACATCTGTGCGGAATGCATAATCTGCCAAATATTTGTAAAAAACTATTTTCAGATAATAGTGAAAGTCTTACTTCCGGATCGAATTTTGAACATGTTCAGATCCAAAGCTTGTTCGAAATAAAATTTAAATACTTTTATACGCTTAATAAATCTGTATACAATGGATAATTTACGAGATATTGACAAAAAAAAAACTGGTTTTGGACAAGTAAAAATACGTTCAAACCTTCAATGAATAGGTTATTCCCACTTTTTCTATTAATATCTTAAGCTGTATTATACATAATTGTTGAGCACATTTTTACTTTCCTACACGAAGTATAAGGAAGTATTGTGATGACGAACATTTTCGACCTCGAGATTTTTGCAGATGTCCAAGTTTTGAAGTCCTCTGATATCAAAATTGTGGTTTTTAAAATTTGTCTCTCTCTCTCTCTCTCGTCGTGTGAGTCAGTGTGCGTGTGTGTGTGTGACCACGATAGCGGTCAAACTGCTGAAGCTATGAATTCCATTTTATATTTGAGTATAATCTCCCTCTTGAGATCTGATTAGATTTTCAGTAAAATTGATAGACCGGAAGTAGTAGTTTACTTCAGTGAAAAAATCAATTTTTTTTTATAAGTTTAAACAAACTTATAAAGATTTGAAGAAAATATTATTAAAAGAGTTTTTCGAAATTACTACCGGAAATAGGTAATATCGAAAATCAGTTTTTGGCGAATATCTCGCATGTATTGCTTTCTAGGCAGATACATTATGGGTATAAAAGTACTTAAAGCTTGATTTTCAATACGTTTTGTATAAAAGAGATTCCAAAATCGGGCCGGAAATAACACTTTTACTCTTAGCGAATAGCGATTTTTTGCAAATATCTCGTAAATTATGCATTCTATATAGATTTATCAAGTGTACAAAAGTATTTAGAGCTAGACTTGGAATGATTTCTGTATAAAAGAAATTTCAAAATTCGAACAGGAAGTAACACTTTACTCTTATCAAGTAGGTAGCACTTTTTTGCAAATATCTTGCAAAGTATGCATTCTCTAAAGATTTACTAAGAGAATAGAAGTACTTGGTATAAGATTTCCAATAATTTTTGTATAAAACATTCTCAAAATTCGGACCTGAAATAACACAGCTATAGGTTTATTTTTTAAGAATACAAAAGTATTTAAAATTAAAATTAGAACAACGTTTGTATAATTTGAAACGCACACAGGTTAAGAAAGTCGTGTGGTGGACACACCTCATTTTTTAACTATGCAAAAATTTCAAAATTGCAAGTGCAAGGTGATCTATTTATTTTCATCCTGGTGCTACAAGATTCACTTGCATCATGTGGGTTATGTTTGTAGGAGTGTTCTTATACATTGGTCCAAATTCCTTTTGCTTAACTATACCAGGAGTTCACTAAGTATGCGCCGTAGAGTGTAAACAGGAGTGTCCCGAGGTACGACTTCTTAGCTAATGGAACTTTCTAGAATATCTTGACTAGATCGTTCCTGGAGCTTGTAGAACTTTCTAGAAAGATATGGAACATTCTCGAAGCACTTAGAATATTCTAGAAAAGTACGGAACTTTCGTGAAGCTTATAGAACTTTCTTGTAGACTATCGGATATTGTCGAAGTTTCGCGAAAGTTCTAAGTACGTGGCGTTCCTAGTATAAATACGGCACCACTTCGGGAACCAGTTCAGGAATAACCATCTGAGAAGAAAACTAAATAATGAAGAGAGACCATAGCGTACCTATGCTTTGTTTAAAAGTTCTAGCACCTGAGTGTATAGTCCCAAGTATGCTAAACCGACATCTCGAGGCCAATCATTTCAACATGTTGCAAGTAGCAAGATTTACAGAAGCAAAAATGTGTGTTTACTAAACAAACCTCAGTACCAAGCAAAAAGATTGCATACAGAGTGGCAAAGTGCAAAGAACCTCACACCATCGCAGAAGAGCTTATTCCACCGGCTGCTCTTGACATGGTTAATATTATGCTGGCAGAATCGTCTGAAAAGTTAATCTCAAAGGTACTTTTGTCCAACAACACTATTAGTAGAAGAATCCATCATATAGCTCAGGATGGATGTCAATGATCAATTAATAAAGAAAATGAAAGGAAAGTAATTTAGTTTACAACTTGATGAAGCTGCTACTGACAGTAACAAAGACGCACACCATATTTGTTATGTACGCTTTCTGATAATATTATCGTTGAAGAGCTAATGTTCTGCAAAAGCATCATTGAGATGCTTGACAAGTGGATTGGAGAAATGCATTGGTGTCTGTACTGATGGATCTATATCAATGTCTGGTCCCTATGGAGGACTGCCGTTGCATGATCCATAGGGAAGCATCAAAGTATATGAGCTCCCAAGTGAATTTGGTATTAGAACGTAGACTCGTAGTACTGCATAAAAAGTAGGTCTCCAAAGTCAGATTTTTCAAAAAACTATCCATGGTAATGGAAGCTGCTATACTACTGCAGTTAACGATGGCTTTCACGTGGCAACGCCTTTTTCCAAGTATTCGAGGTACGTCAAGAAATTTCTCCATGTACCCGACTTTTTGCTGTGAAACTAGTGTATTTGTGTCTGCAAGGCAATAATATGCACATTTTGAAACTTTTGGTGAAGACTGCGGCATTTAGAAAAAAGCCGCAGATCTAAACAACAAAAATCAATGATGATGGCGGTCAACATTGTTTCCCTGAATTGCAGAAATACCTGACCTCCAACAATGTCTTTGTTTCACAAAACTTGCTGGCCCTTTTCAAGGAACACCTTTCCATGCTCACTGACAGGTTTGCAAAATACTTTGAGGAAGACAATTTTTGTGAAATTTGCGTGGATCCAAGATACTTTGTGTCGAAGCTCTGCCAGAATTCACTTCGTATGAAGAACAGAATCTAATTGAACTCTCTTACGGCAACAGCTTGAAAACAAAGTTTGTTTCTTCCAATTTGGCGTTTTGGATATCAATCAAAAATGAATATCCATCTCCAAGTTCAAAAGCGGTAAGGACCCTCTTTTTCTTTGCGACGACCTCTTTACGCGAAGCCGGATTTTCAGCTGTAGGTAGCTGTAATATAACGCAAATATCGCTCAAAAATCATGTGGAGCGAGAAACTAGAGGCAGTGTCTGGCAGTGTCGAGCCTAATTCCGTGTTTTGAAAAAAATGTGTGGCGTTTAGCAAGGGTACCAGTCACATTAACCTACATGTAGTTTAAGGTTTTCATCATTTATTTCGTATTTAGTTTGATTGTGAACCAATTTTAATAAATGTGAGCTTCATATTGTGATAAGAACGCGACTTTATAACAAGAAGAAACGAATCAAACAGACCTAGAAACGAAAATTGTGGTGACGCTGGTTTTTTTTTAACAAAATAGCGATGAATAAGGAAAAAAGAAATAAAACGGTAGTTTTGCCGAATCTCTCATTTACTACTGATGATTAAATAAAATTAATTTAGTCAAACTTTTTATTACAAGGATGCTTTGGATTCTTACAGAGAATTTTTTTCCTAAATTAAAAACTCACTTGAGATTTTGTCTACTAACACCAGCAGAACTAATAGTTGAAACTTCAAAGACGGTACAACATTGCTCTCTTAGCACATCATCTCTGAAGTGTTGTGAGCAAACATATTTATTCGCATTGTTAAAACATTTAAATATGGATATTTATGTATTAAAGGACCAATCTAAAACTTGTATACAATAATAAACTAGCATGTTTGAACACATGAAACTAATCTATCTTACTTCTCATTCTCGTGTATTAGGTATTCATACGATTCACAAGAAACAAGTCTATCCTACAACTACATTTAAAACTCAGAAACAAAAAACGCAATAATTTAATAGATAAACACAAGATTGGTATATGCACAAACCAGGAGAAGGAACATAACCTAGACATACATAAACAAACCACTCTCCATGTCAAAACATGGGGTCAAAATGGTGGCTACTATTGCATCGTGTATAAATTAAATACGCACTGGTAGAAGAGCATTCTCCCCTCCTTCATAACTCTGATCTTCAAATGTAATCAAAGTTATCCAAACGTCAAACATGATCATATATGTAATTCGTCGTTTATCAATGAGTAAATGCTTATGTATTAAATATTACATTATCAACTGGGCAGATGCTCCCTAAAATCCAATCAATCATCACTAAATATACAAGTACCTATGTTTATTATATCTTTTGACCTGTAATTGGAAATACTATTGGGTAAATACACGTAATATTATTGTTTTTTGTAATCGCCCATTGGGGCACATAATAAAAAATAAGTGATAAATGCACATAATAAATTAATAATTTGTTTACTTTCACAACTAGGAATAATCAATGTTTTAATATTTTTTATTTATTTCTAATTTACACATACTTTATTACGACGCTACTGAATTATTTTGTAATATTTCATTGAGCAGGAATTGACATAATGTCACGTTCTGATCTTAACCGAAGTCTTAACATAGAACTACATGTGTCTGAAAAACCTTTTTGATCATGACTCGTATATAGCAATGTTTATTTTTAATTTTACAAATTAGAGTACCCATAGGAAATAGACATTTTTTATAAATACATTATTGGATGCACATACCTTTATGACTTCTGCTGTTAACCGTGGGAATTGGTGAATTAATATTATTTTTTATGGCAGTGTATAGAAATGCGTTGGCGACCCAAGTAATACAAATGACGTCAACACTCACTTCTGGCATACTATTTTAGGAGCGTTGGCATTGGGAGAACTATGAATACTTTTTAGCACCACATTTTTGACTTTTTTCAATTATTTGCGCTTACACTCCCGTAACGCCCGCTATCTCCGATTTTTTTAATCTAATATCGAGAACATTAAGGGTCAAATAGTGACGATAGTTGTAAAAAAATCGACAAATCTACTAAAATTACTTTTATTGAAAATTACATATAATACAATAAATACAAGGCCTCAAAATGTTTAACAACAAATTACCCTTAAATTAAATCAACAGAAAATATTACAACCACAATTTTATTGCTAGATACATAATAAATATTATCGATATTAAAAATAAAAAACATCTTTTGAATTACAAATTTTAGAAGTTAAATACAAAGCGATGTCTACGTAGCAATTACGGTTTTTTTCTGATTAATTTATAGTTAAACCAAAATGAAGGGGGAAACTGTTAAAAAAATAATTTTAGATTCTAACCCTCATTCACTGGTATCGCCTATACAGGGTTATTTCAAAAATACGTACCAAAAAAAGAAAAGGAAAAACAGAAGAAACTTTACAGACAATTGATATTTGATATTTTTATCATCTCTTGTAAAAAAGGAATAAATAAGGAATGCATTGAAAATTTTAATTAAACGTCTAAAAAACTAGATCATGTAAATTTAGATTAACTATTTAAATTAAAATTGTTTGTGTGACTTAAAAAAATAAAATAAAACTACAGTCTCTGCAATACACGATATGGGAAACTCAGATTTAATGCATATTTTTGGGTATTTTAAAAATAATTCTGCATACAAACAAAATGAAATAATAATTAGCACATTCTTAAGCCTTAAAGTAGTTAACATTTAATATATTCAATGACTTTATTTATATCACATTCATGCAACTTACATTCTTTTAAAAATAAAAAATACATCTCAAACATAAAATTAAACACCAAACAACACACTCATAATGAGGTGCAGTTTTTAATCTGTATTTTCAATAGGGACTTTTCCTAACCTATAAATATGTATATATTTATACACCTTAACTAATTAAATAATAAACACATTTTCTCCTGTACTAAAACGTACATTCTTGTTATATATTCTTTTTTTATCAGTAAGATACACAATATATATACACATATATACGTCCGATATATATAAATATATGCATATACATATTTTCTATTACATGTTTTAAATATAATAACAGTGTTAATTGGGCAACGTATCATAAATTATATCTCTAGCTGAACTAGATAAATGTTCAGGAAAACGGATATCGAAATTAACGATTAAATCGCCCCTTCTTGAAGGTTCCTTTGGTAAAGGCAAACCCTGCCCTTGAAGGCGTCTAACAGTATTTGGTGTTACTATTTCATTGACAAAATGCAAGGGGAGTGTAGTGTCGGAAGACATTGTTGGTACTGATACGGTAGTTCCACATAATGCCTGTAAACAATATAAACAAAATGAGTAATCATGAATTAAATAATGCACATATGTTAAAAATAGAAAGTTTATGTATTTTCTATTTTAATTATTTCATTAATGTTTACTCATTCATTTCTAATAATAACCATTTCAATAAACATGTATTAATATGATATTTGTATATTTTCTGGTATGTATGAAACACATAATATTTCTAAATAAAGAAATTATTTCTAAAAGTTTTTCTAAATTTATAACTGTGCTATAAATAGTTTACTAACCTCTTTTAAAGATAACTTTACTGTATAACGTATATCACTGCCCTCTCTTTTAAAATATGGATGTGGTTTGTCTCTTATTATAAAAACAATATCAGCAGGTATTTTATTCCTTCCCTGATCACCTTCTCGTTGAAAAGTGATTTTAGTACCGGCCTTCCACCCAGGTTTAACATTAATTGTTAACACTTTATCTTCTTTCTTTGTAGTGCCATCTGATTGAAGGACTTTCCTGCTAATTTTCATTTTCTTCGTGCATCCTTTCATAATATCTTCAAGAGAAACATATAAATCATGCTCAATTGGTGGATCCTGAAGTTTATCTTTACTACGGTTGGGACTATTATGAAAATTGAAGGAATGACTCCTGAAAGCTCCACCAGGACCTCCAGGCCTTGCCGGGCCAACATTACCCAAACCGAAAGGATCATCGACATCCACATTATCATCATTAAATCCAAACATTCTGTTTCCACCACCGCCGAAGTCGAAGAAAGATTGGAATGGGCTGCTATTCCCAAAGAATTGTGCAAAGGTTGCCCTGGGGTCTCCATGGAATTTATAATGGAATGTATTACCTCCCATACCTCCATCTCCGGGGATTCCGCCTTTCAAACCCTCTTCTCCATGGTTATCGTATATATCCCGTTTCTTTTTATCAGATAATACTTCATACGCCTCAGCAACTTCTTTAAATCGTTCCTCGGCACCAGCTGCTTTATTTTTGTCTGGATGATATTTAAGTGCTAATTTACGGTAAGCCTTTTTGATGTCGTCATCCGTGGCACTTTTGTTTATTCCTAATATTTTATAATAATCCTTTCCCATGTTTTGAAATGGATATTTATGTAGTTATAGGTACACTCACTCCAGGCACTAACAAAATAGTTGTGTCACTTGAAGTTCAATATTTTCCTAATTTACGAACACATAGACAGACTCCACGAATGTTTAATATCACACTACACTTCTACACAATATCTACAACATAATGAGAGCGTAACGTTAACCGACCACCATATATATGGTATTGACAGAATTCTAGAATGCAATAGAATAGAATATGCCAGAATAAATTAATTTCATAGGCGACTCTAGATAGAGGTGCCAATTATCTTGTTTACACCGCAAACGAACTTATAAATATAAGAAAGATCATGGAATATTTATAAATATTTTAAGTACACTTTTTATTTTTTATCGTCACGTAAATGTAAAACCTTTTATTTGCGTCACGGTCTTAAACGGGAGTAAATAAAAATTGCTTTATATTACGCCACTGGAAAATTCAGTGCATTGTTAAAGTAGATTCCTATAAATTTTACATTTGACATTCAATTACAGGTGTCATATCGAAAACTGCATGTTTATATTTATAATCGGGTTGTCATATGCATGTTATAAGTGTATCAAAATATCACAAAAATATCTATTCTCTTCAATTATATATGTATAGCACGATAGGTACTCGAACGTAATTTCAATTGTATTATACACTATAGAATTTTATAAATATTATAGAAAACCGTATGCTAGTAGAATTAATGAATTGTTTCAAAACTACTGTAGATGGTTTTAGGTTTGCGTGTGTGGGTATAAAAAAGTATTTTTCGATATTAAATGTAAAATCCGAAGTATAATATGCCCGCACAGCCAGAAACACCTCCTGAGGTATAATTACCTCAGTAAATAAAAAAAACTGTTTAATTATCTTTATTTGTAGTACTGTCATTCAAAATCTATAATAGTTATACACCCAGGTTCACTAAATTTAAGAATAGGAAGAGCATCAGATTTAAATCCAGCAATTGTTTTGCATGCCATTGCAAGAAGATGTTATCCAAATGGTCACAAGTATAAGGATACATTTTTACCACCCAAAAGTGAATCGGTATATATATTTTAAATTAATAATAATTACTTATTATTTAATTTAATTTCCTTTATTGTTCTAGTGTCAAACACAAGAATTAGAAGATACGAGATTATCTGTTTCCCATACATTACAATCTTGCTTGCAATCAGATGGTCGCAGAAGATATGCAACACCACCTCAGCAAATAGCAGCCTTTAATAGGAGATCTCAACCAGAGGTTCTTGGTCCTAGTGGAGGGGAGTGGATTAAACCAACTAGTGATTTAGTTATTGGAAACGATGTAATAAATAAAAAGTGTCAAACATTAAAAAATTACGAGTTCATGGTAAATTATTTTGTTTTAGATATTGAGACTGTCACCAACTGAAGACTTTAATATACATTTCCCATTTAAACGAGGTGATTTGAATATACATCCTGGCCCAGGAGGTTCTATGACAGCTATTTTAGCTGATCTTGAAACAATTTGGTTGCATATTTTAGAAACACATTTTTCAATTACTAAGAAAGAGTTAAATGTTTTTAAAGCAGTATTAGTTGTACCTGATATTTACAATAGAACATATTTAAAAGAATTAACAACATTATTACTGAGTAAGATGGAATTTGGAAGCTGTTTTCTTGTTCAAGTATGATAATTTACTTAAAGATTCACCAGCAAATTTAGATATACCGTATGTGTCAATTTTCATTAGCTATAGGGATTCAATGTTTACGTGCGATTTATACGTATACAAATAATATGTGGCAATGTGTGTCACCCTACGCTCCGTCACCAATCCCGACAACAATCGACATTACAACGACTTTCTCCGATCTCCCCACCAGATTTTACAGTCAATCTTTAGCTGCGAACACGTTGCGATCTAGTCTGCCATAAAAGCCGTCTTATTACTGGAACGGGAAACATCAAATGGCCGCCGCGATCTCCTGATGTACTAGTTTATTATTATTTTCAGAATCCTTTTTTATTTACCTTATTTTTAATTTTATTAAAATTACGCTTTTGTGTGTGTCATGCAGCGTGAACGCAGCTTAATAATTCTCTGCATTTACTGAAAGGGAAAAGAAAAACAAATCCTTCCAACGCGTAAATATTATTTCTAAGGGCATTACAAATACCCAAGTCAATGGTCCAACAGTTACTGCTAAAACTTGAGCTTGTATCGGTCGCGCTCGCATTGGAAAGGAAAGTAGGGGTGCCATGTTGTCACGTATTGCATGAATTAATCGCCTATGGCTAATGAAAATTGACACATGCTGTATACAGGATGAGTCATCTTCGCAGGGATGGCAGATTGTGATTTTATGAGAAAAGATATTTCGAAGCGGCTTTTTCCTATGATAGCACGTTTTAAAATTATTTTATATTATACAGGTGTTCCATAACTTGGTGGCTGACCATAGTTATAGTTTTCTAAATGGAACACCTATATATTATATCATTTTTGTATTCGACTAATTACCATTTTTCGGAAAAATTCAATGTTTTTATAAAATTATATTTCTTGAAAATGACGTATTAGATGGACACCATTTTTGGTAGAGTTCTTCATAATAAAAGGTCCTAGTACAAACATATTTTATTTGTTTGGAATTACTAATTGAATTTGCAGAAAACTATATTTAACTTACATGACATATTTTTGTTTATAAGTGATATTTTCAAATGGGACACCTGTATAGCGGTTCATTTTTGGATTGCTTATTAAATTTCGCACTAGAAACATGTAAGACGTTATTATTTTAAATGTGACCATTACAGAGCTATTGTCGTTTTCTGATATAATTTTGCCACCTTTATGTTTTTTATTTGAATACGGTATAGTGAGCCATGATATTTGCCGCGAAATTGACAATTGAATAGATGACATTTAATAAGTTGCATTTGGTCAGTGTTGTTAAGTATTTAAGTATAAGTAGTTAGAAATGTAATTAAACTACTTTTTATGTATCTAAATATATATTTAACTATTTTTTTCTATGCGTTAACTTAATTACAAATAATTACATTTTTCCTATCATTTAACTACAGTATTTTAAATACTGTAGTTAAATGATGTTAAATACTGTATTTAACATCGCCTAGTCCAGGTATATTACTTCGAAAAGCTTTCACTCGTTAATTAGTCGTTATAGATAACAGTGCGGTTCCTAATCCCTACACCAGGGATTATAAAATAGTCATTAGGAAAGTCCCGAAAATATGTGCATGATGCAATCTAATGCCTGCTGTAACTTAAAATTAAGCATGTTATTGGTCCATGGATTGTGGTATTAAATTTGTGAGTTTACCTGTGCGCAAAAATTTGCAAATGATTTGGATCACTCTGTATATTTCAAAATAATTTTAAAACGTGCCCCTAATGAACCTACACAACCTATAATAAAAATAAAAATAAAACATATTACCGCTTTTCGTATATAAACCGACGGAAATGAGGTGCCCCACCCTGTATAATATGGCACAAACTAATTTTAAAACCAAACAAAAAAGAACTTGACTTTAGTAGGTGTAACAAAAGGAATGGATGAGTAATTAGTGGAACAGAAATTATAAAATAAATATGAACATTAAAATAGGTAAAAATTAAGTGTTCAAATTCACTTCTAAAAATGTCTGAAAATGCTCCTGAAATGATAAATTAACATTAATAAGGCGTTGAGTACTTCTATTTCTAAATATTTGTCAAATATGTTCCCTCATAACTTCTTTTGTGGATCCCTATAAAAAGAAATTAATTTTGTGAAGTGTGAAGACTCAGCAGCCTCCATGGGCTAGCCATTTCGCTGGAAACATTTCATTAAAATATTTCGTGTCTGTAGCATAGAATGTGGGAATTCTTGTTGCATCTACATCTCTTCGTAAATTTAGCGAAACATCTTCCAATAATTCCACTAAATGCTCTACAGAAATTACTCGTAAGCATCTCCGTTAATACTGCGAGTCTGTCATTCAATCGCCAAGAATGCATCCCCATACATTTGCTGCTCTGATGATCTATTTATTAGTGAAGTAAGGGTTTTGATTTGAATAGTAGTGACATTTTTTTTTGTTAACTTCCGTTACTATGGAAACCAGCTTCATCCGCAAATAACACGATATCAAATAATGAAGTGCGGCCACCACACGACTTTCGTATACATATGAGTGTTTCAAATTATCCAATTTTAAGAATTTTTGTATACAAAAATTATTCAAAATCCTATTTTCTCTTAATAAATCTCTATAGAATGCATACTATGTAAGATATTCGGAAAAAAGTGCTACTCGCTAAGAGTAAAAGTGTTACTTTTGGTCCGAATTTTGACATTTCATGTTTACAAAAATATTGCAAATCCAGCTCTGAATAGTGAGTAGTTTTGATAAATATCTAATTAACGACATATTTGCAAAAAATTTATTCGATAGGAATAAAAGTGTTACTTCCGGTCCGAATTTTGACTATTTTTTTATACAAAAGGTATCTATTGAAAATTAAGTTCTAAATACTTTTATACTCGTAATATACCTGTCTAAAAGCATGTTTTTGAACCGATATATAGGGTGTTTCATTTGAAAAAAATCACTTAGACAAAAATATGTCATATAACATTAATCCAGTTTTCTGCAAATACAATAAGTAATTGCAAAGAGATGTTTATATTATTTATTTTATCAGAAATTGTGTCCATCTAATACCAAGTTTTTGAAAAATATGGTTTTATAAAAACATTGAATTTTTCAGAAAAAGGTTAATAAGTCGAAAACCTTAAACTTTAGATCTATACTTTCTTATAACTTTTTGACTAAGTATTATACGGGGAATACAAACGTGTAATGATATATAAAACTATAACTATGGTCATCCACCAAGTTGTGGAACACGCTGTATAATACAAAATAATTTTAAAAGCTGCTCCTAATAAGTGGCTATCCTAGGAAAAAAAACCGCTTCGAAATATCTGCTCTCGTAAAGTCACATCTGCCTAACTCGCGGAAATGACTCACCCTGTATATATATGATATACACATTTACCACTTAAATTAAAAATAAAGGATTATAGGTAATGAATTGCACATTTTAGGATCATGTTGCTGCAACATTTGGATCTGGATTAAGTTATGCTTGTGTGGTAGATGTAGGGGATCAGAAAACATCAGTTTCATGTGTAGAAGACGGTATATGCCACTCAAATACACGAGTATTTTGTATTACCAATTCTACAGTGTTCAAATATTAATAAAAGTTATTACTTTAGGTGAGAATGGAATATGGTGGATCAGATATAACTCAAACGTTTTTCTGGTTGCTACAAAAATGTGCATTCCCTTATAAAAATTGCAGTGAGTCCAGTAAATTAGATACTATGCTCCTGAGAAAATTAAAAGAAGATTTTTGTCATGTTAATTTGGTAAAATGACGATGATATATATTGTTTTTTAATGATCTATTGAATATATTCTAATAGGATATTTGTGGCTCACAAGAAAAAACCTTCATCGTACGTCAACCAAATGTTCCGATACTTCAGTATACTATACAAGTTGCAGATGAATGTATCGTAGCCCCGCTAAGTTTATTTAGTCCAGAACTTTTTGGAATTACAGGTGCCAAAGCTGTACATACTCAAAAACGTTCTACAGGTGATCCAGAAGACCCTCACGATGAAAATTACTTGCGAGAAATTCGAGTAAGTACTAGGATATTAAATATCTATTATTGTTAAAAATTTACTTTCCTTATTTATTACTTAGAGGAAAGGCATTAAAGAAAATATGGAACCTTCTTCATCAGACTTACTGAATGAAGCATATTATGAACATGCAAACATACATAATAATGCTAACGATGATGATATAGTTGTTGATACTATTGATGCTGTTGTTCCAAGTAGTGACAAGGAATTTGTAATAAATCCTGGCCAATTATTAGGGTTGGATCAAGCGGTTTTACAAAGCATCGATAGGTGTCGTAAGTATAATAAATAACTGGTTCAAAATCTATATGGAATTCTTGTTGAGCAATACGCCATCTAGCGGGTTATTACAGTACTAGGTGATGACATTAAGCTAGTAGTTATATACTTGTACGTCCTAAGATTTGTTTTAGTTACTGAGTTTTCAAAAATTAACATGCATATACATATAGACATTTTTATCTGATTTTATAAAATGAGTAATAACGTTCGTAAACGAACCAGATGGTGATCGAGCTTCTGATAAAATGATTTTCGAACAAAGCCATTTGATTTAAAAATTATAAAGACAAAAATGTGTCATTATGGTAGACAAGGATTTTTAATTGATGAGATTTGTATGAAACATGACTCTATTTCTGAAGAAGAAAAATTAACTTTTAGCCGAAAGGGCAGCAGTATGATGCCAAACTAGCTGCTGCTGGAGTTCACATAGAGCGTGTAAATCAACCAATAACAGATTTTAACATAGTGGTGGTAAACTTCAATGGCTTCTTCTTAAATATGTAAAAGATATCATTGTTATTGTTAGTGCTATTAAAAATTTGTCAGCACCGATTTTATCCGGCTGTTAATTTATTTAAGATCTAATATTTATACAGAAAATAATTTTTAATAGTGTACTGTTTTTAAACTTATCTTATTAGACTATTCATCTTATACAGAAAAAGTTAAAGTACTTTGTAGAGTACTTAAAAATTAATAATTAAGAACGTGATACTGTCAACATAATATATAAAATTAAAAATAACAAACAACAAATCTGTAAAACAAATGCACTTTTCAAATGTCTAGACTCATTACTAATTTTTATAGTTTTGTGGAGGTATTAAATGGGATAAATGTATTGAACACAGTTGCAAAGTAGGCAAACACATGATTAGCACACTTGAAACCCAGTTACAGGAATGCAAGAATTAAAATCTTATAGCTTTGTTCGTAGAGAAATCACGAACTAATCAGATGTCTCTCCACCAATCGAATCGCCGCTGAGTAGTTTGCGATTCCTCGGCGAACGAAGCTAATGTAGTTCACTTTTTCGGCACAATGGCACGACAGTCAAAAATGTATCCCTATTATTTCGTCTGGTGGATATCAAAACCCATGTCACTTCTTTGTTGACCATATACATTAAACCACTAGACCACAGACTGTTGATTCAAGTTTAATGTAATATATAGGTCTATCTGACTAATAGGAGATGCGGATTCCAGCCTCACTGGAGGCGATAGTTTTGTAATGTAAATTAAGAAAAATTTCAAAATAATTATATTTACATTTGTATTATTTTAGCTAACGAAGATTTGAAAAGAAAAATGTACGGCTGCATTTTGATAGTAGGAGGTGGTATGAAATTTCAAGGTATTGCAACTTGGTTACAAAATCGTATATCTCTTCAGATCCCATATGTTTATCGGGCAGGTAGTAACGTTAATTCTAAAATAGTGTCTCTATTATTTTAACGTTTCTCTTTATTTACTCAGAACAACTCGATATAATTATAAATCCAAGAGATATGGATTCTGCCATGGTTGCCTGGAAAGGTGCATCCATAATGTCCTGTTTGGAAACAGCTCAAGAATTGTGGATACATGCCAAAGAATGGGAAAAATTCGGTGTAAGAATGCTTCGAGAACGCGCTCCATTTACTTGGTAGTAGCAGGTGTTTTAATTTAAGTGTACCTCTGTTATCATACAAATTCCATTATATATTTTTTATTATATAAATACATGAAATACAAAAAATCTGTAATTGTATTTTTTCTCTTGATATATAAGCTATAGAAATTACATGATTAGAAATAGAAAACTATTTGAAAACACTTGTTTAATTGAACATTTCAACCATACAAATTTAATGTTGTATCAGCTTTATCAAAGATATATACTTTTTCAAATTCAGTAACACTTTGTTACAGATAGTTCCTATCGCTATTAACTATATTATATGGAATTATTCAGATTACTATTAACACAATACAATTGAAAAGTAAAATGTACTGCATAATTACATATGAGAAAAAATTATCAATAGATATATTTGCAGTAAACCACCACAAACAAGAGCACTTTTCTCTACGTATTCCTTCCGTAACATTAAATATGAATTATGATAAAATAAAAGTACCAATTACTATGTGCTACCACCAATTAATTATTTAGATAACAATTTGTAAAGATTTAGAAATCGCCGACCAACGACGCCACCTATCATTTGTTGACAATGTATATAACCTAACAAAATCTATTTAAATAAATTATAAGTTAAAATGTTATTTTAGTATAATATTTTATATTTTATTTTATAATGTCAAGTGAAAGTAAGTCAGAGGTATTTATGGTATACATTTTTTAATTGTTTAATTTTAGATAGAAAAAATGATGATGGATCTCATATATTTGATGTATACTACAAAAATATTCCTAAAGAGAATAGGTTCCGTTTCAAAAAGTCGTCAAAGGAGACTGCAACTACTGGCATATCTGTAAATAAAACATCTTTCAACACACCTTCACCTAACATTGAAGAAAAACAACTCGAAAAGCATAATTTATCATTACAAACTGAAACTGTACTAACAAAGAAATTGGAACTATCCACATTAAAAGGTAAAGATATTGCTGTATTTGTATTAAGAACAAGGAAGACAAAGTTTTGTTAAACAAATATTTTTAATGATTACATTTTTTGTAGGAAACGAAAATGGAACTGATGTATATGATAATTCTTATAAAAATCTTTCTAAACAAAGTAAGGTATGTTTCAAAAAGGGCTCTGAAAGTGCTGGTATATCGTCTGTGAATAGAACTGCAGAAATATTAGATGCATCAACTAATATGAAACAAAAGAGATTGTCAAAAGATAGTCAAAATATTCAAACGAGGAAATTAGATATCCCCAGATCAATTGATAAAGATGCTAGTGTATGTGTATTAGGTACAAAGAATATTAAATCGAACTTAACGTTATTAAAAACCACATTACCACCTTTACCGTTATTAAAAAACAGTAAGAGAGATGACAACCAATTGGTAATAAAAGCCAAAAATTCTGATTCTAATGAAGTAGATAAACAGAAGGAAAGGAAGGTTGCTAATTTGGATAATACTCAAAAGAAAAGTGGAAGTCCTAGGTCAAAGGAAAGGTTAGATAAATTTAGATTTTCTAAAACATCATTGCAGCTTTTACCACCTGAAAAACAAAAGAAGACACTCGTGGAATATGTGAATGATAAAAATATCAAGAAAGAAAAGACAACTTTGAAAGTATCACCAATTAAGAATAACCAAAAGAACTCTCCTATAAAAGTCAAAGAATCTAAAATAGCTAAGCCCTTTTCTTTTAAGAAATTTATATCAAAACCTGTATCTTTATCAAGTTTAACAAGTGATTCAGTTGATTCTCCTAGCAAATTAGATTCAGTTCAAAGAAAGGACGTTATAAATGAATCAGAGTTGAGACTATTTGAACCTGATATAGAAAAACCTAGTACTTCGTCTACTGTAAATAATAGCATTTGTGATAATATTAATAATAGCGATCCAATAACTGAATTGATGTGTTCATTTAATAGTACTTCTTCTATGGAGGAGGATGAACGCTTAGCAAGATTATTAGATGAGGAGGAACGGAGAAATTTTAAGCTTTCTCAACAGCAAAATAGTGATCTGGATGACAAAGATAAGTTTTTATTAGAAAATATTGATTGGGATTCTAATTGGAGTGATGAGGATGAGAAACTATTTCCTGTCATCAGTTCTGATAACTCTTATTTAGGTGAATCTTCAATGGAACCAAGTACATCTTTTCATATAAATACCAACACAAATTCCACAACAAAGATTATAACAAGAGTTGATAATTCTGGTAAGTACATATATATATGAATCATTATCATATATAAGTGGAACATTTTTAAAATACTACTTAATTTGCAGCTGAATTTCGAGGAATTTTTCCTCATACGACAGTAATGAATGAAATACTACATTCGACGTTTGGCCTAAAAAAATATCGTACAAACCAAGAAGAAATAATTAATGCATCCTTGCAACAAATTGATTGTTTTGTATTAATGCCGACTGGTGGTGGTAAAAGTTTATGTTATCAGCTTCCTGCAGTATTGACACCTGGTGTAACAGTAGTTATATCTCCATTACGGGCCCTAATATCAGACCAAGTCGATAAATTGAATGCATTAGATGTAAGTAATTATGAATACTGTTCAAATCTCATTTTATGTTACAGATGCATAATCTAAGAAAATCTGTTTATATATATAATATAAAGAGGTAGTAAGACTGTAAATATTGGGGTGATCAGTCTGTAATAAGTGATACTCATTTGTCCATAATATCACTCTATATTTCGTTGCCTCACATTCGTAACTTCTTCAGGAGCATTTGAACAAGAGTTATTGTTAGGCAAGTTGCACGTGTATAGTAATAATTAAAAGAACATGATAACATAAAGCCGAAAAATACATCGAAGATAAAACACAACAGAGGTCTTATTTGTATTTAATACAGCCTGTTCTGTTTTATCTTTGCTGTGTTTTGCGACTTTCTGTTCATGTTTTTTTAATTAATACTGTACATGTGCAACTTGCCTAACAATAACCCTTGTTCAAATGTTCCTGAAAAAGACCTCGTTTGTTCAAAACTCGAATTTTCGTCTTTTATTTTAGAGCTTATCATGAGAGAACTAAAAAATGTCAACGTCACAAACTACAGTGTGATAAAATCAACAAAAACTTTACTTACAACTAGCGATTGTGTTTCAAAGGCAAACAAATATAATAAAAATTGTTATAAATTTATAACGTTCATTACAAATGATGAAAAACACTGAGTAAATTACAACACGGAACACTACCATGATGTAAATTCATATAATGTGTATAAAGAATTGAAATGAAAAGTACAATGTACCAATGTGACTCTAAAGAAAATAATTAAGAGAATAATAATTAATAAGTAAAAAATAAAAAACACAAATTTTAGTTTCAAAAATATTTAATGTAGACACTACATATGTTTCACCACACTGTGGCTCCATCAGGTGATGAAAATATACAAATTCAATTTCTGTTACAATGTCACTTATAAATACAGAAAATAGATGACACAATTATTGTTGTTAGGTAGGGGTATACAATTACAGTTTTAAATTTAGTAGGGGGGAGCTATTTAGGTCTAACTGATCGTTTAATATTATACCTATTTTACAAAATTTATTTATTTCTAGACTTTCCAGTAAGTTAAGTTTTTTACTTTTTTCTTGAATATGTAAAATTTCAAATTGTTTGTTAAATTTATGATTCAATTCCAGACAGTGGTTAGCAAAAGTCGAATCTGTTTTCTTATCGTTATAGCTTCTTTCAAGTTCTTTTATCCTGGCTTCAAAAGTCCTCCCTGTCTGTCCGATGTAAACTTTATCACAATCTTCACATGTTAACTTATAAACTCCAGAGTTCAATTTTTTGTTTGTTTTATCTTTCTTATTGTTAAGAGTTCTTTGTATTGAGTTATTCGTTCTGAAAGAGATTGATTCATTGTTCGCTTTCTTAATAATAGTCCCTACTTTATTTGAAATGTTTCCCAAGTATGTGATAAGATTGTAATTAGAAGGTATGGTTTTTGTTTTGGGGTAAATTAAGGAGAGTGTTTTTGACTCTAGTTGTTTTGTTAAAATGCCTTTTATCGTGTCCATAAAAGGCATTTTAACAAAAAACTAGAGTCAAAAACACTCTCCTTAATTTACCCCAAAACAAAAACCATACCTTCTAATTACAATCTTATCACATACTTGGGAAACATTTCAAATAAAGTAGGGACTATTATTAAGAAAGCGAACAATGAATCAATCTCTTTCAGAACGAATAACTCAATACAAAGAACTCTTAACAATAAGAAAGATAAAACAAACAAAAAATTGAACTCTGGAGTTTATAAGTTAACATGTGAAGATTGTGATAAAGTTTACATCGGACAGACAGGGAGGACTTTTGAAGCCAGGATAAACGAACATGAAAGAAGCTATAACGATAAGAAAACAGATTCGACTTTTGCTAACCACTGCCTGGAATTGAATCATAAATTTAACAAACAATTTGAAATTTTACATATTCAAGAAAAAAGTAAAAAACTTAACTTACTGGAAAGTCTAGAAATAAATAAATTTAGTAAAATAGGTATAATATTAAACGATCAGTTGGACCTAAATAGCTCCCACCTACTAAATTTAAAACTGTAATTGTATACCCCTACCTAACAACAATAATTGTGTCATCTATTTTCTGTATTTATAAGTGACATTGTAACAGAAATTGAATTTGTATATTTTCATCACCTGATGAAGCCACAGTGTGGTGAAACATATGTAGTGTCTACATTAAATATTTTTGAAACTAAAATTTGTGTTTTTTACTTATTAATTATTAAAATGAAGTTTCAACAAGTAACTCTCCAATCAATCAGTTATTTAATTAAGAGAACCTCTCGCAGAAAAACAATTTATTTTCTCCTTTTATAAATTTCTTTCAAGGAAGAAATTGTATCAATTTTTATTCTTGGTTGTTTCCCCCCACAAAATCGTGAATGTGCTTATTTTAATATTTATGCGATAACTATCGGCTAATTTTGTGATTATTTGAACTTGTACAATCTTGTATTATCATTAGGGATCCGAAGTCAGGTTTACATGACGTCAATTCCAGGGACGTATCGAAGACATCATGAATCCCGATTTGAAAATTTTCACAGGTGAATCAAACACATATAGAGAAGTTGCTTATTTACCGTTAACACAATTTTGTAAAAAATGAGTTAAGTTAGGATGATTCACAGTATTCCATGGAATGTTACACGCTACTAGCACTTTAAATAGATCCAAATTAAGTGTGTTCTGCCGTTTATAAGCAGTTGCAGAGCTAGCAATACGTGCTTTGTGTGTATCCTGCGGCACATGATTTACGATAGTAATACATTGCAAATTTTGCATCGAAGTTGAATACCGTCGAATTCTAGCGCTGGCACCTTGCAACAGTATCTTGCGATGGATGTGGAGGGGACATTTTCACGCAATAGAACACATGTAACTAATAAAAATAATCTATAGATCATCCGGCTACACGCAGCGCTTACTATTTAACTAAAATACTTTCGGCGCAAAAGTCCACTTACCCTACAGTGTCGCTTACATTCCCCGTGGTAGATGCAACTACTTTTATATATATATATCGTAAGTTGTAAACATTGCACATTAGAACATTACATACATAATCTATACGTATTATTGTATTACTGCTATTACTCTGCCCAATTTCTAATTACATTATTCATGTATGTCCAGTCGTGAAATGTACACCTGACTTCCGATCCTTAATTATCACTGTCCTAGTTTCTACTTTTAATCTTTTCTTTTTAGATACCAGCAGCCCATTTATGCCCGGAAATGAAAAGTTCTGGTACAGATGATGTTCTTTCTAAATTATGCCAACGCGAGCCTGCGATAAAATTAATTTATTTAACACCAGAGAAAATTAACGCGTCTAAATCTGTTGCTGAAATCTTTCAATCGTTATATAAAAGAGGAAAATTGGCTAGATTTGTTATTGATGAGGCGCATTGTTTATCGCAATGGGGTCATGATTTTCGACCTGACTATAAGCAGCTTTCACAATTGAGGAGATTATATCCTAATGTTCCAATAATGTGTTTGACGGCAACTGCGACAGATACAGTTCAAAAAGACGTCATGAATATCTTAAAATTGAAGGAGTGCAAAACTTTTATACGAAGCTTTAACAGACCGAACATAAAATATCACGTATTGTCCAAAACTAGTAAAAATATAGTACAAGAGATCGCCAACATAATAAGGGAGAAATTCATGAAAAAGTCAGGAATAATTTATTGTTTATGCCGGAAAGATTGTGAATATTTGGCCACCGATTTGTGTCGAATGGGTATTCAAGCAAGACCTTATCACGCCGGCATGACAAGCAATCAGCGTGAAAAGTTTCAGAGGGAATGGATGAATGATGAATTCCATGTTATTGTAGCAACTATCGCCTTCGGAATGGGCATCGATAAGCCGGATGTTCGATATGTTATTCACAATTCAATTCCAAAGTCTGTAGAATCATTCTACCAGGAGTCTGGAAGATGTGGCAGAGATGGCGAAATAGCTTACTCGTACTTGTTTTATAACTATAATGATGTTGTACGATTACAGAGGCTGATGCAACGTAAGTATAGTCATCATAGTGATCATTCTTCGCTACAGTTTTTTTTTGTCTTTTTTTCATACTCTTTGCTTAAGTCCATCCATAACCTCCGCCTTTTAAAACTTTTTCTGTCACTTTGCATTTCACGTAGGTGAATGTTGGAATATTTTTCTGCCTATCTTCTCCCATTCAGGTAACATGCCCAAACCCTCCATTCACTGAACGTATAGAGTAATCACAAGCTGTTCACGACTGTTTCACGGGCACAGCTCAATTTTCAATAGAGTACTTATATTAACAATAAACTTTTATAAAATCTTTTGATTACATGTTTAAATTTTCGAAAACAACTATTTATTAGTTTATATAAAATACTGAACCGATTTAAATTTACAGAAAATGCATGTTTTGTCTTTTTAGATAACTAAAATACGTAAATCTCAAACATAACCTATATCAACAAAACATTCGTAAATTGCTTAAAATCCATCACTTAATAAGTGGATAAATATTAATTGACTTAACAAAAAAAAATACACAAATGCGCATTTTGTAAACAATTTAAGACAAATTTAATATGCATTTGTCAAATTCAATATCAGGCATTTTAACAAATAATACAAAACCAATATAAGTATTTAAAAAGGAAGCAAATATATTAAAGACACTATTCACATGTGTATATAATATAAATTACAAGTTTAAATAGGGCATACGTAGTTACTTTATTGTGAATTTATCAGGAATTTTATGTGTATAAATAGAGTACATACATAGTAAACATATTGCTGTGACCTTTAAGTTAGGGTACAATATAAATGCCCTACAAGTTGAGCCAAATAAATGTATAATGTGCCCTTTAATTCTTTTAAATTAGTGAATTTAATTAATTATTTTTTAAAAATAAATGATCACAGATATATTGTGAAACTACATGTACATGGGTTTACAGCGATTTACACACATATTTTGTCTCTCTTACCTTTCCTTTCTCTCTTTCTCTCAGGGTGTAGTTTTTTTTTATTCTATATATATTTATTTAAATCAATTATAATATTCTAATTTTGATATGGTATGGCAAGGATTAATTTTAAAACAAACAATACATCTTAGAACAAATATATTTATATACCGGGCTCTTTTTTTATCATTACACATAGCATTTTCCCTATGTGTAATGATAAAAAAAAAATTGTCAATGCATTAGCGATATAGTCACTGTATAGTAGACAACCAGTTATACATTAATAAAGAATTTACGTATAATTAATTTTTAAATCAGGTTGCCATGACGGGAAAAACATTTTTTATGTCTAATATTTCTGAATTTTTATTCAAACATAAGTCATAAATTAAATACATTTTATTAAAAAATAGATAATTTATTTATAAATCATGGATAAATACAACAGAAATGAAAAGGTGGCTATAGTAATGTGGTACCAGAAAAATAATAGTTTAAGGCAAGTTAGAGACATGTTTTCCGTCAATTATCCAGACAGGCCTATACCTTGTGCAAAAACAATTCTGAACGTTTTTAAAAAATTTCAAGAAGATGGTTGTGTTCTAAATTCTCACAAAAAAAGAAATAGAACCAATCATGTTCGAACAGAAGACATGAAATTAAATATCCTGTGTTACGTAGAGGAATGGTCTGTAGGATCTCTTTTAGATGTAGCTAAACATTTTGGAGTATCGTACAGTTCGGTATACAAAACTCTGAAAGAATTTAAATATAGGCCATACAAAATATCAAATTATCAAGAGCTTTTCGAAGAGGATAAGATAAAACGAACTGAGTTTTGTGAAATAATGTTTAACATGTTAAATGAAAACCAAGAAATTTTAAATAAAATAATTTTTACTGATGAGGCTACATTTACCGTAAACGGTGAAGTCAAGTCTCAGAACTTTCGGTTTGTACCCTACATTTATCCATGAAAAATTATTAAATTTCCTATCCATTAATCCATTAGGTACTGGTCCCGTACAAATCCTCACGCTCAAAACCTGACCCGAACACAGTACCCTCAAAAAGTTAATGTCTGGATTGGAATAATAAGCGATAGACTTATTGGCCCATTTTTTATTGACGGTAACCTCACTGCAGTGAAATATTTGAATTTGTTGAGAGACCATATCATTCCATCAATTGAGATGATGAATGTTGATGAACCCTGGTTCCAAATGGATGGGGCCCCGCCATATTCTACTAACGCTATCAGGAATTTTTTAAATAACTTATTTCAAAGACGGTGGATTGGTAGATTTGGTCCCATACTACGGCCTCCAAGATCCGCTGATTTATCTCCAAATGACTATTTTCTTTGGGGTTACCTAAAAAGTAAAATTTACAACAATGTACGAATACGCAACTTGAATGAACTAAAAGAGCGTATACGTACTGCATGTAATGGAATAAGGCCAGAATTTATTAGAAACACACTTCGTTGCTTTCAAGATCGCCTTGCTTATTGCCTTGAAAGACAAGGTGGACATTTCGAGAACTTGTTATGATATTAGACTTCACATTTAAGTTCGTTTAATTGTTATAATAAACTAATTATTTTGTTCCAAGTGATATTCTGCATTTTCTTTATTAAAAACATAACCTAATTCTTCTAAGCTTTATTTTGCTCTGTATCGCCCAGTGTTACCAGTACAACTATTATTGCCGAATCAAATACTTTCGCGCTAAATTTTAACAGTTTCGTAATAAATGTAAAAGGTTTTATGTACGCTGCAAAGTTTAATTTTTCCGTACAAATAATTTATGGTAGAAGTAAGAGAAACGGATCTCCAGAATATTATTTTATTTGTATCGGCCAGTGGGAAATGGCGGGAAATCCAATTATGATGTTGACGACGTGATATATTTCGAATTTTAAAATTGTAAGAAAAATTGTACAAAATTAGTTATTTACGATATAATTGTTAAAAGTGCTATTTTATTTTGCGAGTAAGATTTGCGACACGAGGGTGATTAGGAACTGGAGCAATTTAAAATAAGCAAAATAAAATAACATTTTAACACGTGTATCGTACAGTGTTTCTGCTACAAACTCAAATTTTATTTTAAAATTTTAATAAAAAGTTTAACGAAAATTGACTGATAAAAATCTTATGACAGCTCACTGTTCCTGCTTGTCAAAATACGAGTGTATAACTGGTTGTCTACTGTACAGTGACTATATCGCTAATGCATTGACAATTTTTTTTTTATTATAACACATAGGGAAAATGCTATGTGTAATGATAAAAAAAGAGCCCGGTATAGTTTTATCTGTATTCATAAAAAACAACTATTATTTTACCGAATATCTATTCAATCGGTGTCAAACTTACTGAAGCACAATTATTACACAAACAATTAGCAATGTTCATCATTTCTGTGTCACAATTACACAGTATATACTTTACGGAACTATTTTCTCTTTTATCTATCTATTAGTATATATTACTAAACATTTGTAACTCTTTTACATTATATTTAAACTTTTGATACTAAAATAACAACATATCTAAACTGCTGCTTTCGTGTGAATCTCATTTTTAACAACTCTCTCGTTTTTCTTTTTAGTGAAATCCTTTTTTTTTCTTTTTTATCAATATAGAAAAAGGATAAAAACACATCTGCAAGCAAAGCACATACAGAAATTATATATACATTTGCTTAAAGTATCGCCTATACATACGTCTATATATATATATATAACTCGACGTATCATCGATATTTTTTTTTAAATACACTGAGTGTTCTTTTTGACAACACACTAGCAAAAATGAATAATTATTTTACATAATAATCATAAAGTTAACATATCAAAATATCTTGATTTTTAAATTATACTAAATATACAAAACAAATTTTTTAATGTTGCGAACCACAGCATTTCCCAAATGTCCATATACAGAAAAACAATAGCGCATAGCTATAATATAATGGTGTTCTTTCTTGTATATGACATTTAAGGTAAGCAACAATCTTAAAAACTCAAAACATGTTTTCATAAAAATCAAACAACATCGAGACATGATATTTTCCTTTTAAAGCATCATCATGGATGTCTCTTAATTCATAAATTACATCACTTAATACTTAATTAATTCTATAGAGTCCAACAAATGGTAAGTCTAATTTCGCACACTTTCTTGTTGTAACTTGTTCTCCTCCCTTCTTTCAAGTCTATAGCTTTTCACGACACCAAGATCACCTACGCGATAAGTCTTGTGATGTCGCACATTATCGTTCTCACTTTGCACGTACTTTTGTGTCCTTTGTAGCACTCTCGCCTGTCCCTCCAACGCCTCGAGATCCTCTACCACTGGAGTATCTTGCATCCATGGCCTCGGCGTTATAATTACCTCAGCAATATGCTGTACCCAAGCATTATGCCGTGGATGAGTCAGCATCCTCAAATGTCTTGTCACTTCCCGCATGTACCGCTCACAATCATTATAGGACTGCATTTCCTCTGTTAACATGTCGAACCATTGCAGAGCAAAATCCCAGAGAAAACCTCTAATATACTGTAGTTTGAATTTCTCTTCATTAATCCCATGGATATGGCCTTCTGCAGTGCGTAAGAATGCCATAGGATTATCCCTATTGTATCCAGAGAACTTGGGCGATTTTTTTACATTAACTGGAATTTGAAAAGAGTGTACTACGGGTATTTGCACTCCCTGTGTAATTTTTCCATGTATTTCTTCTACCATGTCAATGTATTTCTTTACAGAAACCGACTTTTCTGTGATATTCTTTATCAAAAGTTCACTATTATTCAGGCATCTCATCTTATCTTCATGTAATTTTTCATCAACAGCGATGGTATACTCATCCATTCTTTCCTCTATTTTTTCTTTAACAGCCAAAATATCCAGAGTATTCTGTTCAATATTCTTCTGAAATCTTTCATTCATAACATCAAACCCTTCATCCATTTCAATTTTGTTTTGTTCAAATCTCTGATTAATTCTATCATTCTGAATTTTAAAATTTGTTTCTAGATTCAAATTTATCTCAGACTTAGTTTGCTCTAATTTTCGATTATTTTCTTCAAATATTTGATTCATTTCAATTTCATTTTCTCCAAATTTTTGATTGAAGAGAACTTTCATATCTTCCTTATGCTCAGCAAACTTGATGGATATGGTTGTCATCATCCAATCAAACGCGTGTCTCCAATTAACAACAAATTCACCCTCTATACTAGTTTGAGGATTTGAAACTAATCCATCACTAGGTGATGCAGTAACTTGAGTTTTTTCCTCAGTTTTAGGTTGAATTTTATTAACTTTGCTTGTTTTACCCTTGCCATCCATTTTTAATATTATTTGTAATTTACTTTTATCAAATTTCAATCAATTAAAACTCTGCCTTTTTAAATTAAGCAGCAAATTGAAAATACATTTTTTAAAGATAAGATAAACAAATGGAAACACTGCCCCACGTTGGGCGCCCAACAAATATATAAATATATAATTTTATCTGTATGCATAAAGCAACATAAACCACTTATTAAAGCACTAATTTTTATATATATAAATTAGCCATGTTCATCATTTCTGTGTCACAATTACACAGTATATACTTTACGGAACTATTTTCTCTTTTATCTATCTATTAGTATATATTACTAAACATTTGTAACTCTTTTACATTATATTTAAACTTTTGATCTTGTGCATTGTGTTCTCGCAAAATATTAAAAACACTTGCAGAGTAGATACCTGCAGCTTCGGCTGTAAAGTCAACAATTCGTGTCTTAGAGTCAACTGGGCATTCTTGTTGCCGTTTGGTAAATATATTCAGGACAGTCTCTTTTTCTAGCATTGTAAAATGTCTCTCTACTCGTTTCTTCAGTTCTGGCTGCATTTTGCACAGTACTGTATAAACAGGTAAAAACAGTAACTTAAATTCAACACTTCTGGAAAGCTGAAACATAATTAACCTATAAATGCTTTGTTTACAATTTAGAGATCTTCCTTCAATAAATCTTTAATCATTAATAGAGTCTTTAAAAATACTGAGAATAATAATAACAACTTAAACAAATACAAAAAGCGCAAACACAAGGAGCAATACAAAATACTATATAGCAAAAGCAAAAAGTATACATATATAACATATATTTCAAAATAACAGACAACACACTTGGCAAAATCACAATTTTAGCGAAGGATGAAAATACGTATTTGCTAATGTAGAACAAGTGAGCATATAGTGATTTTGCCAAGTGGGATGTTATTTATCCCTACTAGCACACTATATGCTCACTTGTTCTACATTAGCAAATACGTATTTTTATCCTTCTCTAAAATTGTGATTTTGCTGCATGGGTATAGTCACAATCATGTGACAAAATCACAGAAAGCAGATGATTTATATCGTGTGTTTTAGGATTTGTATGTAACTCTCAGAGCCAATAGAAAGGCAGTATTAAAAATCATGCGTTGATCACGCGTTTTTTTGCTACTCTATACGTTCAGTGAATAGAGTATAGTAGATTATGCTTTTTATTTTTAATCGTCGACGAATTTCTGCGTTTTTTGGTACACTTTATATTTCTGAGTATGCCATCCTATTGATATGGTTTTATGCAGTAGTTTCTTTTCTTCTTTTCTTTGTCATTTGCCTCTTCTGTTGGAGCATACAGGTTAATAATTATTATGCTGTATATGTCATTCTTTAGTGGTAGGTAAGTTATTCTCCTTTAATTCTTAATTCTTGTCTCTTGTCAACCATAAAACCAGTCCTATTTCTCCTTTGTTTATCTTCATCTTCATAGTATACCTTATCAATTTGTCCTTCGCTTTTCCATATTAATTCTTGTAGGGCAAGTGTTTTGATTTTGTACCGTTTCATTTCTTTAGCAATTTCATTCATGTTCCTACTTGCAACATTGTCTTAATGTTCACGTTCCCATTCTAATTTCTTTCTTTTGCTTAAGGCTCCTGGATACCTACGCCTAAAACGAAATTACAAGTACTATGGGTTGCTTAGCATCTAGTTTGATGTATAACAGGTAAACCACATTAAAATGTGTATTTAAAATTATTATACGCTGTATCTTCATTACGGCAGCTGTGAATTATATTTGCTACCTAGGACCGCCCACCCTAATAAAATGCGAGTGAATGGACAGTTGTTATTAGCAATAGAGTATTTCTTATACTTGTAAGAAAAGTATACATTTATGAAAATGTATACTTTTCAGTTCATCTTTGTCTATCCAATTAATATTCATTTTATCGATAACGACGCGATAGTAGAAATAAAGTGTCCATAGTTAGCCCGCGATAAAAGAATTAAAGAAGCTATTAGAGAGGTATAATAGACTTCTGTACCATAGACCCTGAAGATAATAAAATAATACTGAAACAAAAACACTCATATATGTTTCAAGTTCAAGACCTACATATTACACTTACATGGATTTAGAGTATTGTATGAGGGACAAGCTGAAGTTATCGAGATTAAAAAACACGGTTAATATTTTCTAGGATTTTACGTTATACATACCGGTAAAATGGGGTGGCTTTATGCCACTTTTTATGGTTTTCAAAGAATTTCGGACAATTATAGACACCAAAAATGTTTGTAAAAATTAACGATATACTTTGAACCTTTGGTTACTAAATTGTGTAAAAAAGACTTAGAAATTTTCATTCGTTTTTCTAAAATTATTTATAACAATTGGCACAATTTCCCCCCATAGGATGGGGTGGCTTTGTGCCAGCTACTTGTTTACCGTTTTAGCACAATGCCGCCTATTTACAGGCTGAAAATGTGCCAGGCCCAGCTTCATATTATAGTGAAACTGTATGGTATGAGTGACATGGCCCAATTTCACCCCAATTAGTTTTATCTCTGTTATTTTTGTGGCACAATCTCGCCCCAAATAGAAGGTTTAATGAAAAATTTTTTTTATTTATAAAATATAACAAAAACTAGATATTCTTACAAACCAAAATAAAACAAAAGAACAGCCAATTCTCACATAGAATAGTAACTAATAAAGATAATTAAGCGTATAAACTGAATTTCAAAATAGGTAGTGGCACAAATTCCCCCCTTATATTGTCGGAATCTTATTCAAGGTGACACACCCAGGTTATTTTGCACTACTCGACCACTGCGTATTCTTTAAAAGATAACCTATATAACACCTAATTACGTGTGAACTTTGAAACGGTCATTATTAAACCACTTTAGGCAAGCCAGGAGAAAGTATGCGATAAAACGAAAATTTTGCAAAATCTCACCAACTTAATAACTTGACGGAACAGAAATGGAGGGTATTGCATACACAAACCATACATTTCATTCTATTCGCCTCTAATATCGGTATTCTTGAACAAGAGTTCGGGGCGGTAGGTGAATCGATGTGCCGATATGGTGCGAATATACACGATCAACACGTAGTGGCACAATCACGCCCCGGCTGGCACAAAGTCACCCCATTTTACGGTATTCAAAGTAATTCCTTTCAGCAGTGATAAACTTCTTGATCATTCTTTCTTTCCAATGTTTAAAAACACCCAGTCAATCTTCTTAGTCGGTATTTAATTTAATTGCACTTGGTCTGTCGTAGTGTACTGCTTTCGATACCGATGTTTTTAACGCACAGGATACATATTTTAGCCACGCCTCGCGCATCCTGAGCGCCATCAGATATTAACCGAGCTATAACTGTCTTTTGTCTATCTAGCTTAATTGCATTTACTAACTCCGTACTTCTGAAGAATACATAACCTTTTTCATAGCTCGCTGTTTCTTAATCATTGTAGGAGTTTCATCATCTTCGTGAATCCATACACGACTCTCTTTGTTGGTAGGAAGGTCGAAGAAGGGAATATAAGTTTCATTAACTGTCACTATTTTGGGAAAAAAATGGTGCCCACCATTATTTAAGAAATTTAAAGTTTCATGACAAATTCTCACACGCTTTGCCTTTTGGAAGTCGGGAAGCACAAAACGATTTACCAGTTTTTTTAAATTTAGGTGATCCTGTATGATTGTTTTAACAGTTGAGGATTCAATTTTGAGTTGATTCTCTAGTACCGCATAAAAGTGGCTTTATTGTTCTCTTCAATTATTTTTTTAACAGTAGCAATGTTTTTGTCTGTAACAGTCGTAGGAGGGGACATACCTAAACTCTTCTCCAGAAATAAAATTAATAGTTAAACCCGTACCTGAAAAAATATACATAAACTTGTTCCCGAGAAGAGTAGGTCCACAAAAGTTAGCTTCATGAATTCGTTCCCGACATTAACGCAGTATGAATCACCCATATACTTATTTAAAATCTGATAACACATTTATTTATGCAAGAAATGAAAAACTCAGTAAGTGCCACAAAACATATTTTATTAATTAACAATGGAATAGAAATGTCTGCTTGTGTTTTATACAAGCTAATACAGATTAACATTTACATTTAACGTTTATAAAAATAAGTTATACATTTAACAAAATCAAATCTCGAAACATATCCATTTTTATACTCTCGATTTTTCTAGTAACGCACCACTTACGTCCACGCACGACTGGATATCGTATACGCTCGTTTCGTAAATACGTCACAACGCCAAATTGTTAAGCACGGTGATAAGATAAGTCAGTGAAGTGGATGCAAACAAAGATCATATGGTAAATACGTCACAATAGATAGGTCTGTTGAAGTGGATGCAAACATAATTTGATGACGCGCACTAAATGAGCGTATTTTAGCACATTCAGACAAACTTTGAATTTTTATATAAGTCACTGTTTGAAACTGCTTCAAAATTTCAATAAAATGGAAAATTGATGGATGCGTAGAATAAAAACTGGCATTAAATTTAGCGTGGAAATATTCACAAGGGTTTGTGCTTCGTTCTATGCTATCGTTGAGTTCTGTCCACAAACTAGGTGGAAAAACGGCGTCTTCTGAAATATAATTGTCAACCAAAAAATCGGAAAAGCATGTTAAACGTTCATTTTGAGGTTATATTTTCGAACAATCAAAAGCATAACAATCGTGTACTTCCGATGGATTTAAATATGGAACAAGGCCCATATTTTGAATTTTGCGGAACCATGCTTGTGCTAAATGAAATCTGCAGCCTATAACTTTGGAATCTAGAAACTCCGCTTTTATGGCATTGTGGATTGCAATTTCAAAATCCGCTACGATGACTTTTGAGTTCAGATTGTAACCCAAACTATGACGCTTGTTCACTAAAAACTGAATCTAAACTAAAGTGACCAGATTTTATTCAGCAGACGGATCATGAACCGTTCCCGCTCCAACTGTTCACTTCACAACAGTTGAGTGTTCGCTGGACAGGACCGCTCACCTTTATGTTATCGCCTGTCATCTGGTACATTTCATTGCTGCCATATGTTAAAATTATACAACTTAAATCGAATAAACAACAATACAAATTGTTTTTCTGCATTAAGTTTTGGCGTAGTTTTTAGTGTAAGGGTTGGTTTTTCCAACCCCGAATAAAATACTGGGTTAACTCCTTTTATTAATACATTTATTTCTCCACAATACCTTTAATTTGCGGTATATTACTTTTCTAGTAACTTTCCTCAAAATTATGTATTACGTTGGTGTTGGAATGCGTCAATGGCGCATGCGTACAGAATACGCTCAGTAAGAGAGCGTAGAATTTTTCCGCTCACAAAAATGGCGGCCGCTCCTGAGTATGTTCAAAGTGAGCGGACGTCTACTGGACATGATCACTGAACAGTCGCGCAACTGTTGTGTCTGCTGAATGGAAGCATTGGTAAAGCGGGACACCATTGGGGGGGGGGGCTTGATTAAAAATTTGGTCTATACAGGGTGTAACAAAATAAGTGTAAAACATTTCAGGAGGTGATTCCTTAGCGAAAAAGAGATAGGGTCTTTCATATAAAAAAAACTTCAATGGAGCATCTTTTGTTAAGACACAGCCCCATAAAGGGGGTACATAAAATTTGTTTTACAATTTTTCTCACAAACACTAAAAATGTAATTTATTTCCAATGTAACTTTTTGTCTGATTATTTGTTTACCATTTAAAAATCTATTTCCAATACCTTGTTCCATTCGAAACAAAAAATGTCTTGAACTTTTTTGCCCAAAAGTAATCAGTTCGCAGCAAAAAATTATTTTACGAACAACTACAGAGATACATCGTCATAAAACGAAAATGTAAAACTAATTTATTTAGTAGGCCGCTAGTAGTGGTATCACGCTGTCAGTTTGTAAATTTTTGAAATTGAATTAATACTTAATTGTGTGTCGTTGTTTTGTTCGTAATTTGTTAGTTTAATAATTCACTTGTTATTAAAATGGCATACACAAATGAGGAAATGGCTGATATGCAATACGTTTACGGTCTGTCGCAGGGGAATGGGTTAGAAGCTTCTAGAATATATGCTGAAATGTATCCTCAACGGCAGCTTCCTTCGCATAGAATATTTGCCCGGCTTCATCAACGATTACGAGAATATGGTTCATTCGACAAAAGAACGCAGGATTGTGGTCGCCATCGAGAAGTTAGAACAACACATCTTGAAGAAGCAGTACTTAATTTGGTTGAAGAACAACCTACTAGCAGTACTAGAAAGATTGCTTTCGAGTTAAATGTTGATCATATGACGGTATTTCGAATTTTAAAGGAACAACTCTTATACCCTTACCATCTGCAACGAGTACAGGCACTGTTACAGCGAGATTTTCCGAACCGTCTTGAATTTTCCAATTGGATGCTGGAAATGATTAGAAGAATATCCTGACTTTCTGAAGACGATCGAATCACAGACGAATGTACTTTTTCTCGGGACAAGATAATTAATTTTCATAATAACCACATATGGGCTGATGAAAACCCTCATGCTATTGTACAAGCTAACCATCAAGAACACTTTTCTCTTAACGTGTGGCTCGGAGTTATTGGGGATTATTTAATTGGCCCTCATTTTCTACCTCCTCGATTAAATGGTGAGGCATACACTCAATTTTTAAGAGAAGTGCATCCAGTACTGCTGGAGGAAGTTCCTTTGGGCGTCAGAAGGGATATGTTTTTTATGCATGATGGGGCTCCCGCCCATTTTAGTCAAGCAGCACGTCAGCATTTAACCCAAACATATCCAAATCATTGGATAGGTCGAGGAGGACCACAGAATTGGCCCGCTCGATCCCCGGATCTCAATCCTCTCGATTTCTCTACTTGGGGCCATTTACAGACTTTGGTTTATCCTACTCCTGTTCGCGATGTAGAGGACTTAAGAAACCGCATCATCGATGCGTGCAGGGTAATTAGAGAGAATCCAGGAATATTTGAGCGAATACGTGGCTCAATGCGCCGACGTCTAGACGCATGTGTAATGACTGAAGGTGGACATATTGAACATTTACTATGATTTCTACATGTTTTATGTTTTGTTATTAATAAATTAGTTTTGTTTATTCATCTTTAATCATATGTATTTTGATGCAGGTAGTAACTACAAAATAACAATACTAATCCAGTTCACATTTATGACGATGTATCTCTGTAGGTGTTCGTAAAATAATTTTTTGCTGCGAACTGATTACTTTTGGGTAAAAAATTCAAGAGACATTTTTTGTTTCGAATGAAACAAGGTATTGGAAACAGATTTTTCAATGGTAAACAAATAATCAGACAAAAAGTTACATTGGAAATAAATTACATTTTTAGTGTTTGTGAGAAAAATTGTAAAACAAATTTTATGTACCCCCTTTATGGGGCTGTATCTTAACAAGGGATGCTCCATTGAAGTTTTTTTATATGAAAGACCCTATCTCTTTTTCGCTAAGGAATCACCCCCTGAAATGTTTTACACTTATTTTGTTACACCCTGTATAACAAAGATTTTCATAGAACTCAAAAATAGTATTGTAATATACTTTTTTTTTAAATTGCAACATAAGTAAAATTTAGAAATATAATTAAAAAAGTTAAGTTACGTATTGTTTTATTCTTTGGCGTATTTCTCATTTGAGTGAACTTTTTTTTAGTAGATTGCTGTCGTTGTTTAAAAGGTCATGAAATTTTTCTCAAGAATTTGTCTAACATAAAATTAACAAAAATAATATAACATATCCTGGCGAAATAGCCACATGGCCGCCGAAAACCGTATATTCCCTTCCTGTTCTCTCCCGCCGTTCCTTAGCTTGCCGTGCATTCTTTCCAAAAATCGTGACTTTTTTAAAACGCAGCGGGACGCGGGACAAATTGTTAAAAATCGGGACATCTGGTCACCTTAATCTAAACTCTCTTTGCAATCATAAGCGCGCTTAAGCCTCTATTAAAATCATAGTAAATTAAATTATGATTCGAAAGTGCTCTCTGGTTAATTCCATTTTCTTTTACTTTTAAAAAATTGGTAGCCGATTTATAACAAACATAACTTCAACAACTAAACGTGAAATGACAGCTAAAGAGTTGCTCACTCTAAATAAACACTGTATTATTGTTTTTTTACAGTCTACTAGATTTTCTTATTTTCAATAAATTCAGCTTATTTCTCGTATTATTAAAAAAATTGATGACTTTTGGAAAGATGAAATGAATACAAATCTAGAAAAAAAAAATTAGTGCTCTTCTACTAGAATTAATGAACTCTTGGCACAGTAGAGGCAAAAATATTCCTGAAATAATGAAGAAACATTTGTAAAACTTGCAAACAGTACAGTTTTTTTTTTTAATCTGTTCCTATTTCCTTCTTCAAAATTCGGACCGGAAGTAGCACTTTTACTCTTAGCGAGTAGCACTTTTTTTCGAATATCTTGCAAAGTATGCATTCTATAGCGATTTATTAAGAGCATGAAAGTACTTAGAATAGGATTTTGAATAAGTTTTGTATAAAAAAATTCTTAAAATTGTATAGTTTGAAACGCTCATACGTATAAGAAAGTCGTGTGGTGGCCACACCTCATTTTTTCTTTTTTTTCCATATTCTTATTCTAAATGTATCTCGCGTATTCTTCCGTCGTTTGTCCAGTTTCTTTGCATGTTTTGTTACCATTTGATCCTTTCGTGTTTTGTCTTTTGTTAATTTTTTTAAACCTCATCTGTATTTACTTTTCCCCAGGTATATTTCTCATCATTTATAAAATTTTTTTGATAATCTGCTTTCAGTTTGTTACCATTTTGCTTGTTTTCTTTAGCCATTTGTCGTAATTGCTTTTGACTGTGTCTCTTTTGCACTGTCAGGTCGTTTATCTACGTATATTTTCGTGCCCATTCATTTTCTTTTATTTTCCAAAATATCTTTGTTTTTTTTTCTAGCTCTGTATTTTTGCAAGGGTAATTCCTTCCTTTATTGCATAAGCCTCTTTAACATAATACCTTGATGAGTTTTTCTCTAAGGAAATTTTGAATTTTATAACAGTTCTTTTTTTATTCTTTTTCATTTTCTGTAAATATTTTCTTCTGCCTTTTGTAATCTCATTATTAACTCTTTCTCCGTTTTCCATGCGTCCTCCTTATTCTTCATAGCTTCTTTAATTTATTCGTTTATATATAAATATATTATTATTATTATTATTATTATTATTAAATGTTGAATTGTAACTGAAAATAATTTTCACTGTTATTTTGTTTATATATTTTAGGTGAGAATAGAAATAGAAAATCTCTACAAGGACATTTCCAGAATTTACAAGAGATGACTAGTTTTTGCGAGAACAAAGTCGATTGTAGACGATATTTACAACTCGTACATCTTGGTGAAACTTTTGATAGGAAATTATGTTTAAAGAATAAGGAAACTGCCTGTGATAACTGTGAAAATATGGGAAATTGTGAACAGATGGACGTGACAAAAGAATGTAAAGAATTAGCGAAATTAGTTTGCGATCTCACTAAGAGAGACAATGTGACCATGGTCCAGATAACTGACGTGTATAAAGGTTCAAAAAGAAAATTAATAGTTGACAAACAATATCATAAACATCCATATCATGGTAATGGAGTACATCATGATAAAGTTGATATACAACGATTTTTGAAAGAAATGATCTTTCAAAAAGTTTTAGTCAATATTTGCACGGACACTGGCGGTTTTCCTGTTGTATATTTAAAGACTGGGCCAGAATATAGTGATCTGTTCAACACTAATAGTAAGTACAATTTATACCCTATCTCCGACCAAATTTGTGTATCTTTAATTTATATAACTATCTATCTTTTATCGTGTTTTTTAATTTGAAATAGAACACTTATATTTTGTAAATTTGTTGTATTGGTAATGAAAAGTAGTACAATGTCATTTATTTTATAAAATTAATATTCTTTTAATAGGCCAGCATTGGACTGCATTTTGGATGATTATAATAACAGCTAGTACCTGGGATCAATTTCTATTTCAATTTTGCATTTAAGGTTTTGAATTGTTGGTGAAACTTTGAGATATGCTCTTTACTTTTTATGTAAACTCCCAAACAAAGATCCAACGGTGTAAGATCGCATAATTTCGGAGGCCAATTCACTTTACTAATTCTTGAAATTATTCGATTATTTCTTTAAGTGAACTAGTTAGCGACACGATGACGTCGCAAATGACTCTCTTACACTTGATATTGCGCTATGTAAATTATGCCACTGCCTTCTGAAACAGCCTGTATAAAGTAAAATATATTTTTAAAAACGTCCTCTCAATGGCGTGGAACAATATTCAGTATTGAAATATTTGTTTAGCTTTCAAATAAACCTAATCTTCGCTCTGCGTTGCCAAAGCCTGTATGTACTTTTTCTATTGAATGTCAGAGGACGCCACAAAACAAGTTTAATTTTTTGCACTACGTTTATATGAAAGTTGTAACTTGTTAAAATTATCGATTATATTATCACTTAATTCCCTCTCAGAGTGTACTGTAATTTGTGTTGCAATACGATAATTGTGTGACAATTGGCTACACTGAGTAGACACTAAAATAAAATTCTAAATTTTGCTACATTCAAGTACTACTTAAGAATGGACTCCGAATGTTCCTAGAAACTTATATTAGCGCCACTCCTTTTTGATGCCTTTCGTCTCCAAAAATCGTATCTCCCTTATCTGCTTATTTAACAATCTGATTAGAAATTCCATGAAACAAGGCTTTTAATATAAAAACCATATCGCAGATGTTGTGGAACGAATAACTCAGTCGCCTGGGAAGCACATATTTTACATGGAATATTTCAATGAGTTCTTAAACAGATCAGTTTCATACATAACGAGATATAATAAGATATAATGCAAACAAGAAAGCGTGGCTCAGATTTGGCATAGGTAATACTGCAGATATTGTTTTAATTACACATATTATTTGAACTAACACACACCTTTTTAATAAAATTAATAGAATCTACGGTTGGTTCTTGGTGAAACATTATGAATATTAAACGAATAAAACACTTGGTTATATTGTTTCACTTAAGGACAGATTTATTGTACTCTGACACGTGTTTCGACCTCTCGGTCATTAACGAAGAGTTTACAGACTTAAACTAAACTAAGAAAGTTACCAATACCTATTTATATGTGTGGGCTAGTGTCTTAAGTACAGTGTCAATAATGGGGGTGTTTATGAAGTCCAGTTGTGTGTTTGTGACATGTTTATTTGCTGTTGTAGCTTTTTTAATTTCTAGAATTTCTAATAAATCTAATTTCCTTCCTTTATAACTATTATGTAATAATGTATAATTATTGGTATCAAATACATGTACAAGGTCTATGCAATGTTCAGCAAAGCCTGTATTTTTATTATTGTTTAAAATTGATTTTTTATGTTCATTAATGCGATCTTGTACGGGTCTGCCTGTTTGGCCAATGTAGATTGCGTCACAATCACTGCAACCTACCTCATAAACACCTGATTTGTCACACAATTTTGCTTTTTCTTTGTTATTGACTAAGATTTTTCCTAAATTTACTTTGTTCACTTGGATAATATTTAAACCTAACTTTTTTAATTCGTTAGAAACTCTGCTGCTAAGACCTGGAATATAGTTAAGAGAATGATACCGCTTGTTGTTTGTATGTTGAGTTTGTTCAATGTAAAAATTTTTTATAAGGATCTTTTTTTGTTTCTTTTCAATCATTCTGTCAATGAGTTGTGTGCTATAACCATTATTTAATGCTATAGTTTTTAAAATATCTTTTTCTTTTTTGTAGTTGTCAGTATTTAAAGGAAAGTTGAGTAATCTATGGATTAAACTGTGGAAAGCTGCCATTTTTATATTCCAAGATTGGTTTGAATTAGCGGGAATGATAGTATCTGTGGTAGTTGTTTTCCTAAATATATCAAATTCTAATCTTTGTTCAATTCTAGTGATTTTTATGTCTAAAAAGTTTAGAGTTTTTTCCACCTCTTTTTCTATTGTAAATTGAATATTATTGTTGACTGAATTTAAATGACTGAAAAATTGATCTAATTGTCTGTCTGTGCCTGACCAGATACATAATATGTCATCTACATATCTAGCCCAAAAGGAAATGAGTTTTAAGAGAGGGTTGTTACTATTTTTTATGTATCTATCTTCAAAATATGTCATATATATTTCGGCAAGTAAAGGGCTTAACGGACTACCCATGGGTAGACCACTAGTTTATTTATAAAATTTATTGCAAAATTTGAAATAATTTTGGTTGAAGCAAGTGTTAATAGATTTTTGTAATATGTTTTGTTGTTCTGGGATCAGCTGAGAGGTCGAAACACGTGTCAGAGTACAATAAATCTGTCCTTAAGTGAAACAATATAACCAAGTGTTTTATTCGTTTAACACACCTTTTTAGTTGTGTCACACTGATGAAACCAAATAAGGTAGAAATATATATGTGTTTTTCTGATAAATTTTTGATGTAGGGTACAGGAATGTAAGATCGTAGGTTCGAGAATCTGTTTATTTATCTTTTTAGTTTTTATAATCTATTGTAAAATTTATGTAAAGTTTGTTTGATGATTTTTTGTATGAAATTATCTGGGTAATTATTATTTTTTAATATATTTTTAAATCTGTTTATTTTAATTGGTCGATATTCCGGGCTTGTGAGATAAATGGCACTGTCAGCCAACACTATTACTACATTTTTCTTATGTGACAACCGTTGTAAGGAAATGTAATTTAAATATCTTCCCCATGCGGTAGGTTTCATGCACCAGGTAGTTTGAATCGTGCTTTCTTTCTTAATTAAAGTCATATCCAAGAAATTTATTGAATTGTTTTGTTCTGTTTCGACCGTGAAACGCAATTTTTAATGAAATAAATTAAATTGATTTTGAAAATAAAGTAGGTTATTGTCTGGAACCAAATCTTGTGCAGTCATCTACGTATCTTTTATATAATTATGGTTCGAAATCTAAGTTTTTTATTGTGTACACTGGGGTCTCGATTTGCGTTGACTCGATTTGCGTTGTTTCGATTTGCGTTGAATGACAAATATAGGACGGTAAATCTTGTTTGCGTTGTTATGATTCGATATGCGTCCATACTGCTGAAATAACTCGGGGATTCCCTCGCATACAATGCATGCGTGTAGGCATAGTAATGGTAGTATTTCAGTAACTGTGAACGTGTGAATACGCATTGTCCAAGAGGTAAATATGAAATAAATATTATGTAACCTTCTCATTATTCGTGAGTGTCTATATCTAATAAAAACGTAAGTTAATACAATGTATGTATTACTGGAGATTTCAAATTCAGAATTACATTGAACAATTATGTAATCTTGCATTAATATAGATGACTTTTTTACGGGTATCTTTTATTTATAGATAAAAAAATGAGTGGAAAAATCTCAAAGAAAAGAAAGAACACAATAACTCTAGTTAAAAAGTTAGAAATATTGCGTCGTTTTGATGCAGGAGAAAAAGCCGCAGATATTGCAAGAATACTTAATATTCCCGTCACGTCTATTAGATCCATACGTAACCGCGATGCAGAAAAAATCCGAACAGTTGCGAAAAATGCAAACCCATTGATGGCACAACAAATCGTGAAAAGCCAAAATTCCTTAATCGTGTTAATGGAATCTCTCCTCTCTATATGGATAGAGCAGCAAAATCAACGTAAAGTACCAGTAAGTAGAGTCCTCATACAAGAAAAAGCTATATTCATATTTGAAGAATTAAAGTCAAGACCAGAACATATTCACAATGACGAAATTTTTCACGCAAGTCGAGGTTGGTTCCAAAAATTTAAATCAAGAGCCAAACTCCATAATTTGGCCTTGAAGGGAGAAGCGTCCAGTGGAGATAGAGTAGCGGCCGAAAATTTTAAGAATATTCTCAAGAACATTATTGCACATGGTGGATACTCTGCTAAGCAAATTTTCAAGGTAGACGAAACTGGTCTCTACTGGAAAAGACTGCCAAAGAGAACTTACGTTTCACTACAAGAAAAACATGCGCTGGGCTTTAAGGCTAATAAAGAAAGGTTGACGCTGCTTCTTGGGGCAAATGCAGCAGGTGATCACCAACTAAAGCCTCTGGTAATTCATACTAGTCAAAATCCAAGAGCAATGAAGAACCAACAAAGAGATTTATTACCCGTTCATTGGAGATGGAACCGAAAAGGGTGGATGACAGCAACTCTGTTCCGAGAGTGGGTAAGAGATATTGCTGTGCCCGAACTTAAAGAGTATTGTTTGAAAGAAAATCTAGATTTTAAAATTTTAATTCTATTGGACAACGCGCCCAGCCATCCCCCTGATCTAGATGAAATTTGCGAAAACATCAAATTCGTCTTTCTGCCGCCTAACACCACGGCTCTTATACAGCCCATGAATCAAGGTGCTATTTCTAATTTTAAAGCTTATTATCTACGTCGGACATTCAAACAACTTTTTCAAAATCTAAATGATGAAATGTCCATCAAAACAGTATGGAAACAGTTTAACATTTTAAAAGCAGTCGAAAATATTGGAGCGTCTTGGAAAGAAGTCAAACAAAGTTGTTTAAAAGGCGTATGGCGAAAACTATGGCCAGAATCCACTGAGGATGTCGAAGCAGTAGGTATTGATGACGTCGAAGAGATTGTAAATGATTTAGTTCACTTCGCACAAGACATACATTTTGAAGGGATGGAGGCAAACGACATTCAAGAAATTTTACATCAAGATGAAGAAGTCATAACACCCGATGACTTGTTACAAAATTTCACTGCTGCAACCGATAATCGTATTGAGCATACAGAAGAAGTTATAGAAATTACTAATCTAAAATTAGCGGAAGCATTTTCGTTGATAGATAAAGCTATGGAGATTTTTATTGATCATGATAACGATGAAAACCGAAGCAGAAATGTTATGAATGCTGTTGCTAAAGATGTTCAGTGCTATAAAGATCTTTATACAATGCGTAAAAAGAATGTAAGGCAGCAAACTTTAGATGATTTTTTGAAAACTAAAACGTAAAACTCCTGACTACACTACCTACATATTTTTTTATTGTTAGGATTTAGAAGTTCACTTTCATTATTAGAATTGTAATGTCTCACTTTTTCAATATACAATACTAGTAAAATTATTTTTGTTTTTGAATAGTTTATTAAAATAATTCCCAACGTTGGTCCCAGAAATGATTTTATATAAGATATATGTATGTATAACAGATTATTAGCATTTCACAACGTAATCACGATGTTCGCGGAACGAATCTTGAACATTTCTATGGTGTCTTATGGAAAAATGTGATTCGACTTGCGTTGTTTCGTTGTGCGTCGTATTTTCCGGGAACGGAAGCCCGACGCAAATCAAGACCCTAGTGTATATTTATAATTAGGGTTAAAGTAAAATACAATTTACAACTAATTTCCAGTATAATCACAATTTCTTTAAAAAATACGACATGTTTCGCTACGATGTAGCTTCTTCAGGTATTGCGTTACTACTAAATACATTCTACAAATTCATGATTTTTCCAACACATTTTCTACACACTTGTTCATTACCTAATTACTATAAATCTCGTAATGACTATATTATAATGTACTCTAAATATATTCTTAACAACTACCTACGTCTTTAACTGTACCAGTTTAAAAGCGGGGAATTATTTAGATTTATTTGGTCATTTAACAGTACATCTGAGTATTTATTTAAGCTTATTTATTTCTATGGCTTCAAGTAAATTTAATTTTAAACCTTTTTCTAGTGAATGTAGTATCTCAAATTCGTTGTTGAAATTATAATTATTTTCTAGTAAGTGAATTGCATAATTTGAATCTGTCTTCTTATTACTAAAACTCTTAAAATGTTCGTTTATTCTTTTGTCAAAGCACCTCCCTGTTTGGCCTATATATGTTTTAGGGCAATCTATACATGTTAATTTATAGACTCCTGATTTTTTACCCTTGTTTATCTTTGATTTATTGTTTTTTATGTGTTTCCCCAAAGAATTATTTGTTTTATATGCTACATTTATATCTACTTTATGTAATTTTTTTTTGTTTTTTCGCTTGTTGATCCTATGTAAGTTAATACTTTATAATTACTTAATTTCTCTTTTATTATTGGGTAAACCATTTCTATTGCCTTTTTATATTTGTTTTTTCTCAAGATTTGATCTACTATATTTGGGTTATATCCATTGTTTGTCGCTATTTGTTTTATTATATTTAGTTCTTAAGAAGATTTTCTTTATTTAATGTAATTGATATCAATCAATCAATCTATGTATCATGGAGTGGAACGCAGCTAATTTTTGACTAAAATGGTGACCACAGCTATTGTCAATGATAACATCTGTATGTGATGGTTTGTGAAAAATTGAAAAAACATGTCTGTTGTGTTCTCTTGAGATTGTAAGATCTAAGAAGTTTAAACTGTGTGTGTGATTATTTATATATTCTAAAAATTGCTTTAATTGTCTGTCTGTTCCACTGACACAATCCAATATATCATCTAGGTATCTATGCCAATAAACAAAGTGTTTGAAATTTGGATATTCTTTTATTTGATCTTCTAAATGATCCATAAAAATCTCCGCTAATAGCGGGCTTAATGGGTTACCCATTATTAAACCGTCATTACAAGAATATATACTATTGTTAAATTCAAAATTGTTTTGCTCTAAACAAATTTTAAGGAAACTCATATCTAATTTTTTTTAACAATATTAACGTTTTTAATGGTTAAAAGGTTTTCAACTAAATTAATTCTATCCTTTAGAGGAATACTTGGAAATAAATTAGTAACGTCAAATGAAACTAATTTAGCATTATCCGAGAGTTTTATCTTTTCTATTTATATATAATATCATATATTATTTATATTACAAATTGTGTAAGAGGGCCTATATTAATTCAAAATTCATTTCTCTTCAGAAAAAATAACCATTTCAATTAATAAGAACCAACCTATGCAAGCACGACCATCTACTTCGAAAGCGAAACCAGCCAATTCCAAAACCGATGAAACATCTGCATCCACAAGTAGTTTACCGATGGACCAAGTCAATAATTTGAAAATACAATGTCATGAAGAATTACTCGAAGTTTGCAGAAACTTTGCTGTTCAACGGCAAGTTACTTTATCTTCCATAATGAATTTGTCTGCTATTGGTATGATGGCGAAATTGCTTCCAAGTACAAAGGAGGAATTTATGAAGATTCAGTACGTTACAAAAGCAAATTATGAAAAATTCGGTGCAGAATTCCTTGCTGCTACGCAAAAATATCGTCTGCTCTTAACTAAAATGGAGGAAACAGCCTCCTCTGAATCGCACAAAATTGATGTCAATTCTGAAGAAGAATGGGGAAGTCTTTCGCAAAAGAAGCGTGGGAAGGGCACTAAGAGAAAGAAATTTCGAAAGTTCAAAAAATGGTATAAGAAACGAAAGAATTGATGTTAACTTTGTGTTAATTTCTATAGATTTCTGTATTTCTTATGTAAATAAAAAACTAATTTATATCAATTAAATTTTTCTTCGGTAGCGAAAATAAATTATTGTTTACGAAAACACCATACATTGCAGTTTTTTTTATAGTTGTCCATTAGGTTCAACATTTTGTATGTACCCACCAATATCTCAGCATCTACTTGTTATCACTTAATTAAAATTAATTATATTGATTGGTTTTAATGTTGTCAAGTTATTTTTGTACTTTTATTTTTTTCTTATTTGCTTTTATATTAAAAACAGTTTATATCGGGCATTTCGTTTTCTATTTGGGGAAGTTGGCCGAAATGTTTAATGAGTTTTTGTTTGAATTTTTGTTATACAGTGAGCTCAAGAAGGTTGGAATAAATTCATTTAAAATTCAACCTTTAATTTTTTTAAAAAACACTGGGACCCGTCAGTTTTTATTTTTAGATGGGCATTTTTTAATCTAATTTTTGTTTATACAGGGTGACTCAAAAAAAAGATTTCATTTGACACTTCAATTTTTTTTAATTGAAACACCCATTTTTTATTTTATTTTCGAAATATACGTAAAATTTCAATTACATTTCATGTATTATAACCTTAGTCTAAGTTAAGTTAGCTTATTTCTTTTCATTTAAACTGTACATATTAGGAGTTAAACATAATCAAATTTACTGAAACTGTAAACATTTAAACGTTAATACCATTTTTATCTGTTACCTAGGTTATTTAACATTGACGTTGAAGTTCATTACCTGTCAAAAGTATTTAAACATTTGTATAAAAGTTCTAATAAAAGTAGTTTTTTTTAACTGTAAAATGGCACGAGTAAATGAAAGGGAGCGCATAGAAATACTAATGATGATTGGCTATGGAGATAGGATGCGTACCCAACTGGAAGTTTCCGAACTGTTCAACAATAAATACCCAAACAGAGCGCCTATATCTCAATCAACTATTAGAAAAATTGAAAAAAAAATAAAGGGATTTGGGGCATGTGAGAGATAATTATGTAAAAGGCCGGCCCACTATCTCAGAAGATGTGCAGTTGAATGTGCTATTATCCGTTGAAGAGAACAACCATAAAGTTAGTCGCGCTATTGCTGACGAGAACAAAATTAGTCAAGGATCTGTATTAAACTATTTACATAAAAATAAATGGCATCCTTATAAAGTTCAGTTAGTTCATGAACTAACTGAGGACGATCCAGATAGAAGAATGCAATTTTGTGAAATAATGATGGAGAGATGTATTGATGATCCTCAATTTTCACGAAGAATTGTGTTCTCGGATGAAGCAACGTTTTGCCTAAACGGAACCGTGAATAGGCAAAATTTCCGTTATTGGGCTACAGAAAACCCGCATTGGATTATGGAGTGTCACACACAATACCCTCAAAAAGTAAATGTTTGGGCTGGGATTATTGGAAACCGAATTTTGGGTCCCTTCTTCTTTGACGGCACTTTGACTGGAGAAAGATATCTAGAATTTCTAGAATTCGATTTGATACCTGCGCTTGCTGTAGTGTATCCAAATCCAGAAGATCCTGACATTACCAATGATAGCTTATGGTATCAACAGGATGGAGCACCAGCCCATTTTACTCGCCCGGTGCGTGAATATTTAGATAGTGTTTTTCCTGGAAGGTGGATTGGTCGACGGGGCCCAATAGAATGGCCGGCCAGATCCCCTGATTTGACCCCGTTAGACTATTATCTGTGGGGCTACCTAAAATCTAAAGTGTATATCAACAGACCGAACAATATTGACGAACTTAAATCCCGAATAAGACAAGAAATGAGACTGATAGAACCTCAAATAGTGCACAATGTTTTGCAAGAATTCGAAGATCGCCTCGGATATTGCCAGGATGTTGGTGGTGGCCAATTTCAACATTTATTAAATTAATATTTCACAATTTAATTACGAATCATTGAGACATTTACTATTTAGAATTAAATAATTTTTTTTTAAAATTACATTGATTATTTTAGAAAAGAACTTAACTTAGACTTATAATACATGAAATGTGATCAAAATTTTACGTAGAATCCGAAAATAAAATAAAAAATGGGTGTTTCAATTAAAAAAAATTGAAGTGTCAAATGAAATCTTTTTTTTTGAGTCACCCTGTATAAACAAAAATTAGTTTAAAAAATGCCCATCTAAAAATAAAAATTGACGGGTCCCAGTGTTTCTTATAAAAATTAAAGGTTGAATTTTAAATGAATTTATTCCAACCTTTTTGAGCTCACTGTATAATGTAAAGACGTTAAAAGAAGTCTATTTTCTTAATTACACTTCTTTCGGGAAGGCGCTATTTTTAAAATATTTGTTCCTGTACCTTGTTCGGTTAGGAATATACCGAATATATAATAGTATATTATGCAATGAGCATTTAATGATAGCTATTAAGACACGAGTAAGAAAATTACAATACGAGGCGAAGCCGAGTATTGTAATGAATACGAGTGTCTTAATAGCCATTAAATGCGAGTTGCATACACTATTTTTTCTACGACCCCATAATAAAACATTATTTTTTGAACATTATATATCATAAATTGAGGTTAAAATTTTACATGCACCTTTGCCAGTTTAGCTGGTAATAAATTGTTCGTGGCTACTAAGGCTTGTTCCATAATTTCTGGTGGACTCAAATTTTACATTTCACTGTCATTATCCCTCATTTTTACCGTTTATATTTTCAAAAAAGCACAAATTTTAAGTACTTACTTTTAAATTGCAGAGAACTGTCACATTTATTTAATTTGTATATCTGTCAGATATGCAGTCGCCATATTGAATATTGTTTGAATATTCGAATGTCGCATATTTATTGGATATAAACTTGTATCGTAATGAAAAATCTGTATTCCTATTGGATATAAACTTGTAACATAATGAAAATCTGTATCGTAATGGACATCGTTAAAGTACAGGTTCCGCATATCTAATAATACAATTAAAGTATGGGAGTAGAAAAAATAAATAAGGTGTACTTTATTTATTTGATCATAAAGCTTATTATTATCATGGAAGCACCATTTTATTACATATTCATCAAGTCTATTTGCTAAATTATTATAGTTGTATCGTTTTCGCTCCCGACACGGCTAAAGTACGAACTAAAGATGACGATTTAACACCACTAGAAATTTCCATCGACTGGAAGAATTTCACAAAAATAAAATTGAACTAATTAATTAATATTTCAGGATTATATAGAATATAAACTGTATTTGTGACTATAGGCGTTTAAAAATGTATAGCATTTAAGTGGCCCGGTCAAAAAGTAACTAACGGATTCACAAATTTTACCCGGATATTTCAAAGATTTCCGAACGCAGCTTGCGGTGTAATGAAAACATTTAGGGCATTTAGATAACATGTAGATAACCTATATTCATAGCTTAGAACCCGCACCGGTAGAACGAAAGAAGAAATGTATACCACAGTGAATACTCCAACTTACAATACTCGTAAACTAGTTTTATTGGTAAGTTTGTTTGTACAATTTATCAGTTTTAAAAATATAACAGTTTTGTGTGTTGACACTAACGCTTTGTAAGGTTATGCCCGGAGAGAAAGTAAAACAAAAACAACCCACACACTACCCGAGTCATCAGGGTTATGAAAACCGAGCCGTGTTTTTGAACTCGCTTACTTTTTCAATTTTACGAATACGGTTGTTTTTACCCGACAGAATTAATGAACGCATTGGTGGTAACCATCAATAACCATGTCAAAGATTAGAGAATACTATTCTCTAATCTTTGAACCAATAGTGTCAGTAGTATAGAGTTGGAAATCCCCAGAAGCTGCTCTAAAAATACCCTAGATTTCCTTAGACATGTTCTTTCCGATGATCCACTATATAGAGATAGAGAAATTTAGCGTTAAGATTAATTTTTAGGGAATATATTGTCGCGTAAAATTTCGGGGATGGGGATATTGAAATCTAATAGAGAGAGGCGGGCGGGGGGGGGGGGGGGGCTGTAAATCAGGGCTATCAAGTTGATAGTCGCTCGCTTCGACGAAAAAGTAACAAGCATGAGGACGAGAGACGAGATGCAATATTGTGCAAACATTTCCGTGAATTCCCTCACTCTGAACATCTCCAAGAGCGGCTGCCATTTTTGTGAGCAAAAAAATTCTACGCTTACTTAGTGAGCGTATTCTGTACGCATGCGCCATTGATGCATTCCAAGACCAACCTAATACATAATTTTGAAGAAAGTTAATAGAAAAGTAACATACAGCAAATTAAAGGTATTGTGCAGAAATAAATGTATTATAATATTGGAGTTCACCCAGTATTTTATTCGGGGTTGGAAAAACCAGGCCTTACACTAAAAACTACGCCAAAACTTAATGCAAAAAACAATTTATTAGTATTGTTCATTTGGTTTAATTTGTATAATTTTAACATATGGCAGCAGAATGAAAAGTACCAGATGACGGACGATCACATAAAGGTGAGCGGTTCTGTCCAGCAAACACCCAACTGTTGTGAACAGTTGGAGCGGGAATGGCTCTCGATCCGTCTGCTGAATGAAAGCATTGTTAGGGTTATACACAGTGCCTATACATAAGTTTCTCAACGTTACTAACTAGTCAATGTTGCCAACTTAAAAATTTAGGCCACGCAACCTTCACTTGAGATTGATCACATTGTACCTTCAGTTTTATACTCCATACTTCCCAAGCAGCATCAAAGTGACGGGAACTGAGACCGGAACTTGGACTCGGTAACTGTTACGTAACTGCTACTAAATATTTGACTTAGCAGTAAAATTTACTCCAATTCAGATCTTATTAGTAGCAGTCACATAACTGTTACTACTAGTAGGTCCTCTATGGTCCCATAACTTCTTAGTCGCTCTTAACGTATTTGGAACCACACGGCTACTAAATAAGATTACTTTAAAGTTATTGGAACTTTAAAGTAGAAAACGATAGTGGCCATAACCATCTTGTATTACTGAAGTGTGACTTTAAAGTTAGCATTCCTTGAAAGTTACGCTCAAAGTTTTTGCTACGTTATCGGAACATGTATTAATTACTACAAAGTTACGGAACTGTTTAGTAATATTTATAGTAATTTCGACGTTCTTACTACTCCGAGATGTTACTTACAGGTAATTTTCACTTTCCGTATAAATTCAGAGCGACTACATAGTTGCAGTTACTTTTAAAAAATTACTACGAGGTAAGTTTCACTTCATCGAGTTTAATAACAAAGGCACTCACCAATAAGTATCGCTCGTGTCTGTGAAATGAAACTGCGTTCGAATTCATGGCGTCTGAAAACAAAATTCGTCGCAACAGAAAGCCTATAGACATTCGTCGATATTTTATCGAACACTGAGGCTTCAGCTGAACGCTCTTAGTTGTAATGGCGACATTTCCTTACATTATGGCCACAGGAAAAATATAACTATTGCAAAAGCATCAGTGTCATCAGTTCAAACGACTAACAGTGGACAAGCCTGTCAAGCAGAACCAGAAGTAAGAGGATGTGAAATTTGTTGAAAATTTTAAAGATAAAATCTACAATTATTAGGGCTATGATGAGTTATTTGTTCCTAAATATGACGTTGATGATGATTATAAAGACGAAATAATAGTATATTCGTCAAAAATTTCATTCTCGCAACAGTTTAGAGAATGGTCTTTAATGCATAGACTAATCGACAGTTCAATCATTGATCTACTGCATATGTTAAAACCGATTAATTGTTTTTCGATCTGTAAGGCATCTTTAAAGTTGTTAATATTCGATAATTTGAAGATGTACGAATAATGTACCCTACTCTCCTCTGGAGCATTGGCGGGATTGCATCTTAAAGTCTCCCTATGTGAATGATTTGAGTTGTGCGGCCAGTACAATACTTTGTCGTTCTCCCATTTCTCCATTCTTTTCTTTCGTAGCCAGAACTTTGAAAAAAGCTATTTATACAATAATTCACTACCACTAACCGCAATCATGTGTTAATTTTAGGTTAAGTTCTACGTGGAACTTTGAAGTGGCACCGGGAACCTTACAGTAGTGTGCTACTTCATGGTAGTCTTAACGAACCTGCACAACTTTAAAGTTACAGGGGTGTGGACCAATTGGTCCCATGTACTACTTTGTAGCAACTATAACTTTAAAGGAAATATTTGTAGTGGCTGCTACTACACGATTACTTTTATCAAGTAGTATGTACTTTAAAGACGCATATTTCAGTAATTACTACTTGTAAGTTCTCTTGCGCAAAATACGCCATATTTATCGAGCAGAATTGCGACGCCATTGCTGTTCATGAACGTTGAATGACGTCACAATACTGATTAAAAATTAATTTTTCTTGAGAGCTGTACTAAAAGTACCAAATCAATGAATATTTGTTGGTTTAGAATGTTCAGGAATAATTTAAAAACAGATACACATGCCTAGATGGACAATTTCGAAATTGTAGTATATTTTTTAAAAAAAAATTTTTTTAAGAAAACGTATATTTTAAGGGCGCGTTGTTATTTTTCTAAGTACCATCATCATATTTGTCAGAAAACTTGTATTCGCATATAACTTTAATACCCAAGAAATCCTTTAAAATGATCAACGCGTGTTTAATATTTCTAATTATTGTGTGTTACTACTCACACCATCAACGTGTAGTATTACATTCTACCATCAGTTTACAAGCCAGCTTCGACAACGGAATGAGATAAACCTAAGAAGTTCCATTACAGTTGCTGCAAGCACCCTGCTACGTCGCTGTTACGTAGCCGTAACGTCCGGGAAACGTCGCGGAAGCAGTTCCAGGGACGTCGCTGGAACGTAGCTACTACCGAATAATTATTCCCCATTTTGGTCCCAGGCACGTAATAGGACCGGAGTCACCACGTTCCGGCGACTGGTGGCGAAAACTTTAAAGTTCTTGTGATGGTCGCCGTTACGTTCCTACGACTAAAAATGTTGCTTGGGTTAACACTATGATACACTGATGGCACTGAGCGAAACAGTGATGAGTATGAAAAATCGAAAATTTAAATAGAATAAAACTTAAACAATATTTTTTCTTTTCTTTAAAATTTGTCGAAAATTCCCGAGATTTTGAGTAAAATTCCCTTTTCCCCTATTTGAACAAGATATCCCTAGATCTAGGGAAAAATCCCTAACTTGGCACCACTGGTGTGGGTTTCGACTACTTCCTATATATATATATATATATATATATATATATATATATATATATATATATATATATATCTATATATAATAATATCAATTGCTGACGTCGTTAATCTAAGATAGGAAATCTTATGAAACGCTAATTGTAAGACGTGCTGTTTTACATGAACGTTACAAATATGTATTCGTTAGGTTGCAGTTAAAATGATAGAACTAGCTTTCGTATTTGCAACCACGTTATAGTCTATTTTATTACCTATTAAATAATAATTTCGATTTAGTATACATATATTTAAAAATAAGAATTCTCTGCTGCATTTTCAAATTTGTAAGAATGGATCGCGACATCTACTGAGTATCTTTAAGAGTAATTTCACACAATTACAAGAATCTTTTAAATCGACCATTGTGACTATATAGTCACTATGCGTTTGACCGTCAGATGGACATACTGTGGCGTTAAATTTAATTTCGTGTATTGCTTTATTTAATCTCGGTTTTATGCAACACTTTATTTTGAAATCTACATGAAACTATGAGGTGTAAACATATAGAATATAAATTATATACATTTTTTTTATTAATATAGTGCTTAATTGTTAAGATTTTTTGTATACTTAATACATCTAACTACATACTTACCGTTATGTGGACAAACTAGCTGTAGACACACTTAATTTTTAGTAAAAGGATGGGGTGCGCATTACTTAAAATAATCCCTATCCATTAAATCATTAGCACTGTGAAATTTTGATTTAACCGCAACCTTTGAAGGAATTGCTTTTAAAGTTTTAATAATTAATGACTCTTTATAGTCTAATAACATGCTCTAGACTATACCCCGTACCCTTCTTTCTCGTAGACGGACGTTGGATAATGTATTTAATTTGTAAAATAAACGTCTAAAATACAACCTTTAAATGTAGGTACTGAATACGTATACTATATTTATTGGGTATTTTTTCTTAAATGTGAGGAGCTTCTAGAAAGCAGTTTTACGGTATGGACCAAAATAAAAATCTAGACACTTACGAGTATAAAAGTATTTAGAACTTAATTTTCAATAACTTTTGTATAAAAAAAAATTCAAAATTCGGACCGGAACTAACACTTTTACTCTTACCGAATAGCGATTTTTTGCAAATATCTCGTAAATGAAGAGAGTACAAGAGTACAAAAGTATTTAGAGTTGGATTTGAAATATTTTTTGTATAAATAAAATTTCAAAATTCGGACCGGAAGTAACACTTTTACTCTTAGCGAGTAGTACTCTCTTTTGGAATATCTCGCAAAGTATGCATTCTATAGAGATTTATTAAGAGAATAGAAGTATTTATAATAGGATTTTGAATAATTTTTATATAAAAAAATTCTTAAAATTCTATAATTTGAAAGTCGTACATATAAGAAAGTCATGTGGTGGCCACACCTTATTATTTAAATTACCTAATTATTAAAAAAACAATTATAAATTGAATTTAATTTTACAACTGCCATCTTCAAAACCTCGTACTTTAAAATTATACTTCCCAATAATACTGATAAATGAATTTTAATTACAGTAAATTGGGTATATTTTTGGCAATATTTAAATTAAAAGTGTAATAACTTTATTGTTTTCGGAATCAATCTAAAGAAAGGAAACTGAAGCTAAAGAATGATGTTTTTTGAAAATGTAAGGCTAAAAAATATAAAAACAATTTTGAGAAAAATTAAAAACCGTGATCAAATATATGCCAACTTTGGCGATGTTTTGATTACTCCTAATTATGCAACAGTAAATATGAAAGTAAATCCTCTGAAAAGAGCACCAATTTATTTTAAAGAATTAGGAATTTTCTTTAATGTTTTACAGCAGACAAATCAAATTTTAAAAACTATTGGAAAACTTTAAACTGGTTGATATCAGTTTCAAATTTATAGAAGAGACTGTCGTCTATTGCAGAAAAGAACTTTCGGAAATCTTAATATCACATCTTTGTATTTGAGAAATATCATTAGAAATAATCTTAAATTCTGGTTTGTTCTTTCGAATAGAAGTCAATCACGTGTTATATCTGGAATATCAACTATTGAATTTGATTAGGGTAAGTTGTTTTTTATCGTTACATTCTATATTATAATTTGCTAATTGTAGACTTAAATCCATGAAGAATATCAGATCTTCTCGTTTTCCTTTGATGTAGCTAGTTCTCAAAATCTCTGTTTTTTCAGTAGTGCTGTCAGCTATCTTCGGCGACATAGCTTTATCGTCTACTCCTGGTTGCAAATATTTTAACAATTCCTGTAGATTCAGTAGCACTATCCTTACATCCACATGCTATACGATTGTATCTTGTTGCAAGGTTGAAGATTTTTATGTAGGTACCTACTACTATATTCAGTCATAATTTGAGAAAGATTATAACTATTACTGTAAATGGTAGTATTATACCAATTGTGGATAAAGCAAATTGCCTCGGTTTATTCCTCAATTTAGGTGTAGAGAGATCAAATATCTAAATATATTAAAAATGCTTATCTTAATTTAAAAAAAGGTTATCCTTTCAGAGAAATACTTAATCAATGTACAAAAAGGAATCTATGTGATAAATTTGTATTATCACAATTTACGTAATGTTCTTCAATACATCATGGTGCTTTGGAACAGTTTTCATTATGTCGATTTCAGAAAGTTCAGAATGCATGTATTCGGTATATTTATAAATTCTTCTTCTTCCCGAGCCACACGGGTGAGAAGCCGGCACGTTAGCATCAGACCAGCGCGGGACTCGTAAACGAGTATTCATATTGTCTATTCATATATATACACACGCGATTATATATCGCGGCCGCTGTCATAGCAACGGCCGCGAAATTGTATTTCGCGGACTGTGTTGCGTTCGCTAATTGGTACTTCGGGGACGGTTAACCAAAAAATTTGTTGTGTGTGTATGAGACATTATCTCTATAGTAATATAATATAATATTTCGCGCTCAGGTAAGTTTTAGCATGTTTATTAAAATGATATGGATGACTCGGAAACTGATCAGTATATTGCGGGTGTTAAATAACGTCCACACGCATTTACTATAATTTGTATACCAATGCAAAACAGAAACGTTGAGAATAGAGCATTGCTTTAATTGCTCATTATATACGAATTTATAAGCATTTAATGCTTTTCTGTTACACAGGATGGATGAAGAAAATCAAATCGATGACAAATTAAAACGAAAAAGGGAATTGTCTAATGCGCGCGTGAAGAAATATCGTCAAAAGAAGCACACTAAATCTCAGCAACTGAATTCGTCGATGCAGGATGACCCTAATGTAATATAGAACGAAAAAAAAAGTTGAATTTCGTATTATTAATCTCGCCTTGATGTAGTTTTCACTTCTGCCGTGTGGTTTTAAGCACACTCATTTTCTTGTTTTAATTATTATTAAATGTTGTGTCGAGGCTGGAGCAAGGCACAACATGGAGGTCCTCGTCGTCCATTACGTTTCCACGAGTCATAAACGTGTAGACTCGTGTAAGCTACATAGGGTGGCAATAATGTACCATCAGCTAAACCACAAACCATAATTGTTGAGAAGCTTTCTGAATGCATCATTACTTTTTTCGGGTATTCTATTCACCTCGTCTACAAATACACAGCTTTCTATTAGGACCATCTGGTAAGTTTGACTGACCAGATCATCATAATTAAATGTCCTGGAGTTTGAAAGATCTTTTATCAAATTGTCATGAAGTTTCTCCTAACGCTGAAGGTTAGGTTGTGGCAGCTATATTATTTTTAAATAGTCCAAGAGTGCTTCTTTTCTTACTTAATTAATTTTAACCATTATTGTTATATCTATAAGTATTTATAACACGACAGAATATGATTGCGTCCCTTTTTTATATCTTTATACAAAAAAATCATATTTAAATTTTGTATGTAGGTACGTAACTTTATCATAACACTGTATACATAAAGACTAAGCATTATAATATGGAAAAGAAAGATTTTTATGTGGGTACAACACAATATTCGGTCTTGTATTGGGTTATATTTTGCAGCCCCACGAGACCTTTTTAAAAATACATACTTTCTCAATTCCTATAAATTGATGACAATGAAAAGACTGTGGTTAGTGTTGACATTTGACAATTTGTAACAGCTTTCCCTTTCTTCCAAGGAAAAGCGGCTGTCAATTTTAATTTAACATCAACCCGCCCGGCTTTGATTTTTTATCTCCTTTTCTCCGGGTTCATATTTTTCTTTTGGTTCTTTGTGGTTTACATTTCTATTAGTATTGGTAATATTATAAATATTTACTATACTTAATTATATGATTTATTTTAAACAGCTTATATTCTTATATTAAAATATGTCAGTATCAATTCGTTACTATAGCAATATTGTGAAATGTTTATGTTCTGTTTTTTTTTTTTTGAAGGAAGACTAAGATTAGAATTTATCAGGCCAAATGTCAACAGTTCACTCTAAACTTTTCTTTAACGAAAACATGAATCAGTATTGAACAGTATTAGCCTGCCAAGGATAAATATATTAATAATAGACACTATATGCCCAGTTAAAAATTATTATGAAACACCGTTTTGCTAAAACTTGATTCAGGAAAATGACTGTAGAATTATATATATATAGGTAAATTACTGATATAATACGGGTACAAGTAATTTGAATGAAAACACTATAATACGTAATGTGACGTTTCGACTGAATATCTCAGTCTTCATCAGACCTATTTATTAAAAGAACACAAAAAAAAAAACATTTTAAGGAGAAAACCTAAGCTGATTTAGTACAAAATGATACTTACACTAACATAATTAATTGTATATACATACATCACGAAAGAACGAAACTGACATGAAACACATTAAAAAATTGTCAGAAATAAAAAAGGAACACGTACGTTTCAAAATTAGTGTATATAAATAAATAATTTGGATATTACATTTTAATTTAAAATCTCTCGGAGTATGAAATCAAATATCATATGTAGTTGTTAGTCTTCAAATAAACTATAAATGTCTTCAGAAATTCTATTGTTATTATTTGAGTCAAAAACAAAAAGATAAAGAAATCATTCCAATGATATTTTTCTATGAGAAAAACAGAAACGTATGACACGGCTCTAAAATAACATGAAACAGGTCCGGACCTCGTGTAACTTATAGATATATTCCCAAGAAAAATACTTATTTCATCCTAGTTTTAATTCTTTGTGTGATCTGGGGCATTAGAGCAGAATATATATTGCTGAAATTGCTGCAATCATTTTTTTTTGTGTTCTTTTAATAAATAGGTCCGATGAAGACTGAGATATTCAGTCGAAACGTCACATTACGTAGAAGTGTATTTTCATTCAATTTAGCTCTACCCGTAATTTTGCCTTGAGTATATATATATATATACATCCAATCTCATCATTTATCCCTCCTAATTTTTCAATAGTATATCACAAGGTAAACTCTATGAAAAGACCATCAAATTGGGATTTACAATATGAATATTTGCAAGGATTTCTCGCATTTTCTTTCCATACAAGTAAATGATCTAGTCCATCGTTCCGCTCTTCCATTTGGGGAATATCAGCCGCTGGCCGTTGTCTGTTTTTTTTACAGGCATTCTCGAGGTTGGCAGTAGGGGTTTGCCTATTTTCTGGTACACGCAAGCTTCCTACTTTTCCATAAAGCATCAGCGACAGCTATTTTGAAATCTACTAGTGTTATATACACATCATTCTATCTCCTCAGTCAGCTCTTTACAACGCACATATCCAAAACGTGGAAGAATATTCTAAGATAAAATTTCTTAGACCTTATTTTAATCCGATATAATCCCTGATGGAATCCAGTACTTTAGTCAGTGGCGGGTGGTGAGTACGTTTTGGCAATGCACGTACATAGACAAGACTTATTCGTCTATTATCGGCGATATACTCCTAGATACCTAGCATATCACCGATAATAAACAATTAAGTCTTGTCTATGTACGTGCACTGCCAAGACGTACTCACTGACTTTAGTATATTTTGTGGACATTCTATTGTTTTGAAGCATCTTTCGCTTCTGAAGAACCTTTGTTTAGCAAAGGTTATGAGTACCTAGGTAGATAAAGTGGTCACATTTTTATTGTCATACTAAGAAACGATACTTATTTTGACACCAACTTTAACTGATTTTTTTTCTCGTATGGTTCCTCGCCCTTGCTTCTTGAACTTTTCTGAAGGCATCTGACAACCAGGTACTTGGTTCAAGCGCACAGTGCCAATAGGAAGGATACCGTTTTTGGTTAAGTAAATAACAAAGGGCATGCTCCAGGTGTCAAAAAATATTTTATAATTCAAATGCTTAGGAATTATTTATGCAAGCTTGTCGACAACAATACTGCTAGCTTCTAAATCAGGGGCGCCTTAAGGAATGGTACTGCTTTCGCTGCCAGCAAAAATATAAAAATCATAACTAAAGTCGGAGATTCCTCTTAAAACAAACACTTGATTTAGTAGGTAGAATCTCCTCATCTACTGCAACGTTTTCTTCGATTGGAATCGAACTCAATCTGCGTTGTATATTTTTCAGTAAAGTACTGATTTTATTCAAATTATCATGTCCTTCTTGACTGCGAGGTATGAAATTTTCGTTATTGTTCAAGTGTAGAAAACGTTTTATTTCTTCCCATCTATTACATGTCATTACAGAAGAAACTACACGATGCCCTTGATATGATGACCTATAATGTCTTCCTTGCGATAAATTCATAACTGACAAGTACAAGGAGATGCCTATAAACTGCTTTAATTTACTTTCTGAAATATTAGCCGGCCAGTTTATGGGTTTTTGAGCACAGTTCAAATTCTTTTGTGCAGTTATTTCTGAATTCTGAATTTATATGGGGTATCCAAATCCTTAATTCCCTGTAGTATAAGTTGAAGACCTAAAAATTTAATTTCGTTCGGATCTTCTGTGAGATATCCAATCATCCATATACCTGGGTTTAATCTTTCAGCCAGTTCATTTAGGGGGAATACTATCTTCATTATCATCAGATTCCACTTCAAATGAGTGACTACTACTTCAGATGAAGAAGTAGCCAGTCATTTGATTGAGTCCTATTGACCAGTTTAGTGTGGGTGATCACTTCACTGTTCTCTTTCCACTTTCTTCTTAGAATCGTGTATGCGTCCTGCTCTCCACTTTCTCCTATCCTGCAACTTTAGTCTCCATCCCTCAATTTCTAGTGTTCTAATGTCCTCCATCACTTGGTCGTCCCATCTTATCTTAGATCTACTTCCTTGTGGTTTCCACTTCGTAATTATTTTTAGTAATACTGTATCTCCCATTTTATTGACGTGTCCAAACTATCTTAATCTTTGACCTGTTATCACTCGTATTATATCTTCACCTTCTAACATGTCATTAATATCTTGATTTAATAAACTTCTGTATTCTTCTCCCATCTTTTGGGGTCCACAGTTTCTTCTTATAACCTCCGTCTCAAAAATCATTAATTTTTCCTGGTTCCTTTTCGTTAGGCTCATAGTTTTCGACGCATAGGTTACTACAGGTCTATTGTGGAACTATAGACTCTGATTTTTTTTGTTTTTACTTAGTCTTTTGTTTCCATGAATGTAATAAACTTGTAATATGGCTCAATGCCCCGCTTGAATTCTTTCCGATATTTCAACACATCTACTATTTTTGTTATTAAATATTGTGCCCAGGTATCTAAAGTTTCCAACTACCTCAAATCTGAATGCTTCTATTCATTGTTCTTGCAGGCTACTTGTATTATCGTTACTACGGCTTCCTCCAGTCTTTGTTTTCTCTTCTAATAATTGCGTGATCATCAGCATACGTAATTACCTTTAGTGCCTTTTCTGTTATGCTTCCCTTAACACTAAAATCTCTCATACTGCCATCTCATACATACGATATTAAATAAAGTTACTGATAAACCATCCTGCATTAAATTCAAACTCATCAGGAATTTCTTTTCGAGATAGAACGGAAACCTTTGACCCTTCCATCGTCATTTGGATTATTCCAATCGATTTATTTGGTATTCCTATATTTTGACTAACAGTAACTGTTTTTTCTCGTAGCAATCGACAATACATAATTTAATTCTTAATTTTCATTTCCTTTTCTATAAAAAAATATTATTCTGGAATATTGAAAATTGACAAATGTGCACCATATATGGGGCACATTTGACGTAATATGAAAACATAGAAATTAACGTATATATTGAATCAGAAAAAAAAAACCAATGAGATATATTCTCAATAATACAAAGAAAAAAAACTAATTAACATGGTAACTCTCAAAACTTGTGCCAAATTCGAAATATTTTTACTTTAAAACTGGATCTGGCAAAATTGCAATGATATCTTCTCGATTTATATCAGGAATGTCGTCGACCTCCGGGTAAAAAAAACTTATTTTTGTTATATTTTCTTCTAAAAAACTTAATTTTGAACTCTTCATATCCTACGTCTTCAAGAACTCTTCCTATGTAGTATACAACTGTTGATTTTGTTGGCAACTGTACGAACGCGAAATTGCCTATTCCTATTTTTTGGGCATCTGTTAATTCTATTATTGAATTAGCATCTATAGAGCTATCTGATATTAAAGATAACAATGAATCAACGCCGCTTTCCTCAGATAACTCGTGTACTTTTCTTTTTTTGGTTGTTTTAAATACATTTCTTTTCACTTCTGTTTTCTTCGCATCTTTCTCTTTCTTTCTTTTCTTTTGGCAACGTTCTGCGGTTTTTTTAAATTTTGGCGATTCTCTATAAATTGTTGTATTTCTTTGTTCTTTGCCTCTTCTTAGGCTAGAGGCAGCTTTTATGGCTACTATAGGTCGTAACGTTCTTGGGGAGATTATTTTCTTCTTTTGTTTCATTTTTATGTAACTACTAGCACAGCTTTTGGAACTTGTAGCTATGGATTCCACTTATTGATTTGACTGAGGAATATTTATTACTGAAATTATTTAATTATTTTATAGCTCCATCTGTAGTTTGGGATTCTTTAGGTGTATTAGAAGTAGAAGCAGCGGTCGAGTGTTCCGGAGTAGTTTCTTGATTAGGGATTTTCGTTGTTGACGTCGCTACCCGTCCTTCGCTTAGAAAGCGGGAGTCTTTAAATACATTTGAATAAAACGGGAAAATACCAGATTTTCGAAACCCTCCCAGTAAATTTTTTGGTGTAAATGATTCGAAAAATGGATCTGCAGTTATTTCTCCTATGTCATACAATGAAACTGTTCTGCCAGAGTTGTTAATCATATGCTGATGGGATAGATTTGACATATATCAAATGTGTCCCAACCCCATAAATATCAAATGTTTTCTAGAAAAATCGATTTGAAAATTTTTCGTTTTTTCGTCATTTCATCTTTCGCCATTTCAACTTCGCGAACTGACAACAATTTGACAATTGAAAACGTAGGTTTTATTTCTGTTGGCAGTTCAGAGCGAACTAGTGCAAAAAATAATAAATTGAATTTTAATGACGAAAAAACGAAAAATTTTCAAATCGATTTTTCTAGAAAACGGTGTATCTTACCGACTTAAAGTAAGAGTACCTTTTAGTACTAGAATACCTGAAAATTTAATAATCTAGTGCCAGAAATGCTTAAAAGTTAAAGACAAAAAAGTTATGCGTTAAAATAGCCGTTTACCTACCCAAAACGGACGCCTATGACCTTTGGAAGCATTTTCGGACTAGGGTGAATTGCGTTAAATTGTCTTAAAATTATCTGAGGAATCTCCGGTCTTCGTTTGTCAGGAGAGTTTCTGGACAGCCTGTGTGTACCGGGTGTTACAGAGTAGGGGTGAAGACGATTATTGGTATCTAATAATGTAGATAGCGAATATTTTTTAATATAAAAATTGTAGATAATCATAAGCTGTACAATTTAAAAATATTTTCATTTATACAGAGTGTTCGACAACGACGAACCAACACGAACTTATGTTTTTTTAAATGGAATGCTACATATTTTTTAACATATTATGATAGCTCTTTAAGAGCTGATTAAACTGACGTCAACTTGTATTTGTCGATTTTCAACTGTTTCAGAGGTATAGCGCTTTTTCCATAAAAATTGTACAACATTTGAAAAGTTGCTATGAAATTACGATTGATGATGGAATACCTATTATGTGGTCAATTAGTAGAGATATCTTTTCGGTACGTGAAATTAATGTTTATTTCGACATATCTACGCATATCCTTTAGAATTACACACCATTCGCTAAAGTTAAAAATTCTAAAAAAAAATAAAAGGAACACTCTGTATGTTAATATGCCATTGAAAAATACTTAAAATTTACTATTTAAAAGTATCATGACTTGCACTGCTAGTATAACTAAAATTAATCGAAAAAAGTGACTTCTAATATTTTATTTTTAAAAATAAGTAATTTTTATTAAAACTTTAAAGCTCATAAAAAGTTTTGAAATTTAATGAATTAGTAATAGTATAAAAAATATCGCAGTCGCTGTGTGTCATGAATTAGCAATAGTATATGAAATATCGCAGTCACTGTGTGTCAAAAATTGTTAAAAAGTCAAACTTAGATTTATAGCATCAGTTTAAAGAGACATCGTCATTATAAGTACATGAATGTACTTACATTGTGTGCAAAATGAAATATTTAAAATTTGAATTAATAAATATGGTCTATGTTTTGGGGGAAAGTGGTCGAAATTGTTTGCTCTCACAATGAATATACAGGCAAAAATATCCAAATATGCGACTGCTATCGACAAAAGCGACTGCGATATTTTTTAAAATATTGCTAATCCATGAACTTCCAAACTTTTCATTTCATGAGTTTTAATATTTTAATAAAAATTATTTATTTGTAAAAAGAAAATATTAGAAGTATTTTTTCTCGTTTGCTTTTAGTTATGCTATGTGTAATGTAAGTCATGGTAACTCATACTTTTAAGTCGTAATCGGGTATATTCAGATATAACACCCTATAACTTTAGCAATATCGCCCACAGGCGGAAGAAAGCAGATATTTTTGAATAGTAAATTTTAAGAACTTTTCAATGGCACATTAATATAATATAATAATGTAATTCTAAAGAACATGCATAAATATGTCAAAATAAATATTACTTTGACGTACTGAAAAGGTATCTCTACTAATTGAGCCCATAAAAAGTATTTCATCATCAGTCGTTATTTCATAGCAACTTTTCAAATGTTGCACAATTTTTAACGAAAAATCGCCATATCTCAAAAACAGTTGAAAATCGGCAAATACAAGTTGATGTCAGTTTAATCAATCCTTTAAGGGCTATCATAAAATGTAAAAAAATTCATAGCATGCCATTTAAAAAAACATAAGTTTGAGTTGGTTCGTCGTTGTCGAACACTCTGTATAAATAAAAATATTTTTAAATTGTAGAGCTTATGATTATCTACAATTTTTGTATTAAAAATTATTCGTTATCTACATTATTAGATACCAATAATGGACTTTACCGCTACGCTGGGACACCCGGTATATATATATACACAAAATAATACATAATACGAAGTTCTTTGTAATTAAAAACTATAAATATTGATTTGTGGAAATCAACGGATAGATGAGTTAAATAAATCTGATGCGTTAAAACTGAGAAGAGTGACGTAGCCTTTGCTTCATGGAGCTTGTTCAATCTCTAATATTAATTGACCTTTTATTGACTTCAATAAACATGTCTAATTCTAAAGCGTCCAAGTCCATTGCATTACATATGTGGCTGGCGCCACGTAATGTATTATTATTTAAGTCACATACATTGTATGAAGCAGATATAAGATTAAAAAAATATATAATATAATAGGTATACATAAGAGCTATATAGAGCTATTAATGCACTGTTTATATATTGTGTAGATGTCGCTGGCATCGAAAACAAGTACAAAATCCATTAACCAGTTTATTGAGTATGTAGATGTAACTAAAAGATCAGGAAATACCCAAATAGAAATGCAACGTATTGTTTTTGAAAAGAGACTTTAAACAAATCAATTATATTTTCAAAAAGTTTTTTCTTGTTATTACCTGTGTGGTTTTTTTATGAGTTTGAAAAAGTTTTGATGTTGATTTTCTTTTTTAAATGGCAAACTTGCATGATCACTAATTTTTTTAGCAGATCTTTTAATTTTCTAAATGACAGTCAAAGAAAACTTATTTTCGAAATTGTATTATTAGAAAATAGAAAAATCTTTAGTTTTAATAATAATAAATTTATTACCCAACCAAATTTAGATTCTACATGTGAGCAGTTGCTCCCTACAAACTAATAATAAGCTGAATAGAAATTACAAAATATAGACAATATAAAAAATAGGGATAGCATGATATACTGCATCAGGGATCATCAGCCTATATATATCCATCACATTTGCCACCATATGGGAAAGAGGTGCCCTTAAAAGCATGTTACGTCTCGGTCTGGGCATCGATAAGGTATCAGTGAACGCGTGGCCCTAGATGGCATAACGAAATTGACCTGGGACAATAGTACCTGCGAGTCTACCACATTCTTAACCAAGTTATATAAAAAAGTGAGCTGTTGTGTCTTCTTCTGTTTGATAAGGACTCAAAGGAATGCCTATCAAGTAACTAACAGTAGTCCGTGTTCCGAGTCGGGTAAAAACCATTACTTTTGTAACTCGGAAACTTCAGGAAACGCTTTTGCACTCCCTCCAGCTGCTGATGTAAGTAGTAGAGATACCAAACAGTGGTTTCGTATTATACTCTAATCTATTCCTAACAAAGGCAAAATAAATTGATTTAAGATCCAAGTGACTAGTGAAACCTCTGCAGGATCGGATCAGGAAGCCCAAAAATTTTGTGACAGTATTACAGACACCCTATATATTGGTTCGAGAATTGCAGAGCAGCCAAATAAAACACCCAGGTGATTTTAGCAAAAGTAACAAACGCACATTTACTAATGTTCAAAAGTATTTTATTATCAACAGACTACTGATTGACTATCTCCAAGTTATTCTGAAGTATATGCTATCATTGAAGCTGTTAATACGCAAGAATATTTTATGGTCCTCAGCATATGCCAAAACACCACAGGTTAGTGTATTCAATAAATCATTTAAATATATATTGAAGAGCAAAGGGCCTAGGTTGGATCCCTGTGGCATACCAGATGTTGGGGTGAAATGTCCAGACTGATATCCATTGTAAAGTACATAACTAGATCGATTTGTTAAATATGACGAGACCAGTTGAAGTAGACGAATAGAAAAACCAAAACTATTTAACTTATTTATCAATAAGGAATCGGTCAATGCTATCAAATGCTCTCGAAAAGTCAGTGTATATCACATCCGCTTGAGAGCGATTGTCCAAAACTTCACATACATATTGTGTTACTGCAACCAAGTTTGTAATGGTGGATCGAGCTGATGTAAATCCATGTTGATGAGGGGAAAGATAGGTTATAGATTCACCAATAATCCGTTGATAAATAACAGACTCAAACAATTGAGCAAAATTACTTAACAAATTAATTGGTCTATAATTCCCGAAATCTGATCGCTCACCCTTTTTAAACACAGGAATAATTCTGTTAAACTTCCATACATCAGGAACATTTAGGCAATATTGTAAACGATAATAAAATTGCGTTTTTACCGCTTTTTACTTTCTTATACGTAGTATAAGGAAGTATTGTGATGATGAAAATTTTCGACCTCGAGATTTTTGCAGATGTCCACGTTTTGTAGTTTTTAAGAAATGTCTCTCTCTCTCTCTCTCTCTCTCTCTGACCACGATAGCAGTCAAACCGCTGTAGATATCAATTCCAAATTTTGTATTTATGTGTATAATCTCCCTCTTGAGATCTGATTAGTTTTTCAGTAAAATCGGTAGACCGGAAGTAGCAGTTTACTTCAGCGAAAAAATCGAATTTTGCCAATACCTCGTCAACTACTAAGTATAAACAAATTTATAAAGAATTTATATATACTTAAAATTAAAATTGAGAATAATTTTATTGAAAAAGTTTTTCGAAATTCCTACCGGAAGTAGGTCTTTTACTCTTATCGAAAATCAATTTTTTGCGAATATTTCGCAAGTCATGCTTTTCAGACAAGTACGTTACGGGTATAAAAGTATTTAAAACATACTTTTCAATATCTTTTGTATAAAAAAAATTTCAAAATTCAAACCGGAAGTACCACTTTTACTCTTATCGAATAGCGATTTTTTGCAAATATGTCGTAAGTTATGCATTCTATATATATTTATCAAGAGTACAAAAGTATTTACAACTGGATTGGCAATATTTTTTGTATATATGAAATTTCAAAATTCGAACCGGAAGTATCACTTTTACTCTTAGCGAGGAGCACTTTTTTGATAATATCTTGCAAAGTATGCATTCTATAGAGATTTATTAAGAGAATAGAAGTACTTAGAATAGGATTTTGAATAATTTTTGAAAAAGAAATTCTTAAAACTCTATAATTTGAAACGCTCATAAGTATAAAATGTCGTGTGGTGGCCACACCTCATTTTTATTATTATTTCGGGAGTGATTCTTCTAACTTCGTTTATAAGTCGTTGCCGCAAGTCTTCCAAATGTTTAGGTTTTGTTGCGTATACCTTACTTTTTAGGTATCGCCACAGGGAATAATCTATAAATAAGCCACCAAAACGACAAAGGTCTCAGGATGCTTGTGGAACATTTTGTGGAGTAACAAGAATGCTAGTCTAGAATGCAAATTTTGCATCTACAAACCGAATCGAAGCAAGGTAGACACAGCAGAAAGGAATCTTGAGAACAACAGAAATAAGAACATTACGATTTATCACATGCAATGATATAAGGAATAGAATATGAATCAGTGAAACTAGACAGACATACACAGAACTTCTTCAGTGATTTCGGCAACGAAAATGAGAATGGAACCAACATGAGAGCAAAAAATCGAAAGAAATACAAAACTACCAGGGAAAAGACCCTGGAAAAAACTTGAAGGATAGCTGGCAATCGTCGTCATAAGAAAACCAACTGCGATAACTGGCCTTGGCTTAATATAGGTATAAGAGAAGAAAAATGAATCAAAGGACAGATTCATAGAACAAGGACTTGATTAATTAATTGACATGAAGTGGGAAAAGAATGTATTGTTTCTTGTTGTGAAAGTGCTTAAACAATATTGTTAATAAATCACTCTATGAGAAGCGAGGAAAGATCTGGGACAATGAGATGTCGATACCTAATCAATCTATCAATAGTTTGTCAAGCTCCTCACATATGATATTCCTGAAAATGTTATTGACATCAAAGTATGCTTGTACGATGATGATACCTATTTCGTTCTAGGAAAGAGTGGTGGTGATTCGAAGCAGTCAATAAACTATTATTGTGTGGCATTATGCAATAAGCCCAAACATGTTCTGCGAAAACTGTTAAGAATTGTTTATTAGACAACGTTTTCTATAATTTCGATGAATACCTGACACACGATTTTATTTACTATCTCTCATATTATATGCTTCATTATCTTTTACATATTTTGTTGTATGCATTTAAAAGATCGATAAAAATCTTGCATTTAGTAAAAGTAGAAAATGTAAGTACTCACATTACTATTTCATTAATTTCTCTTATAGCTAGTTAATTTATTTAATTTTAGATAGCTGGTGTTTACCTGTCTTCTCCGAAATTATAAATGTTTTTCTTTATTTTGTGCGTAAATTTACTTTTACTCAAATCCGTTAAATAAACCATGGGAAATTTCTTCATATTAAAACTACCAACACTACAAACATTTGTACGTATATAACACGGATTGTGACCATTTGTTACAGAATAGTTAATAATCCAAAAGTGACAAATTCCTTTTGAGTAAACATGTCCTGCGTACAAAGAAAACGAAAACCATTAGTGAAAAACCATTAGCAAAATCGTACGGACATTGTGATAATTGCAAATACGTTAGGTAGTGTGGTGTTGTATCTTCTAATGGTGTTCCAGTTCCCCTTCAATTTTAAGCTTAAAATTAACCGTTATTATAGAAATTTTGATTTATATTGTATTCATTCAAGAGGATAAGATACAATTTTTATATACTAATACCACTTTTAATTAAGCAGTGGTTAAAGAGATGAATCAAGTCAATCTGACTAAATTTATTAGATCTTTATTTTATTGTAATTCAAAGTTTAATTGATTTTATAGGAAATTATTAAGCATTATTATTAAAAGTTTTAAATTGTTTTTTTTTGTAGGGAATGGAAGTTTAATTCTGTTTTGTGATAATAATGTATATGAAAATATAGCTACGTTATAACAATATTGAATATCGAACGAATCATTAAACAATTTAAACATGAAATATAAAATATACTTGTAAAACATATTATTATCATTTTACAACGTACATAATGTGAATAATAAAAATCGCTTTGTATAGATATCACAAATTATATATTAAAATAACTAAAGTATGTTTTGTATGTTGTACTAGAACTTTACAATGTGACTATGGAAAGAATGGTGTTATTTGTATTAAATCAATGGATTGAACACGAAAATAAGGTTAAAAAAGTTTAGCTCTTAAGTTGACTAAAATAACGCCAATAGTTTTCTTTCAACATAACAAAAACAAGTGAGGACCAATCAATTTGAAAGAAGTAAGAAGCAAATTGCTGCTTAGCAGTTTGTCGTTTATGTAGAACCAAATCTAATATTGCATAAGAATGCCTAAACTCTAAGTGAAAAATAAAATTATGTAAATATAAAAAATGAGGTGTGGCCACCACACGACTTTCTTATACGTATGAGCGTTTCAAACTGTACAATTTTAAGAATTTTTTTAATACAAAACTTATTTAAAATCCTATTCTAAGTACTTTCATTGTCTTAATAAATCGCTATAGAATGCATACTTTGCAAGATATTATCAAAAAAGTGCTCCTCGCTAAGAGTAAAAGTGCTACTTCCGGTCCGAATTTTGAAATTTCATATATACAAAAAATATTGCAAATCCAGTTCTAAATACTTTTGTACTCTTGATAAATATATACCGGGCTCTTTTTTTATCATTACACATAGCATTTTCCCTATGTGTAATGATAAAAAAAAATTGTCAATGCATTAGCGATATAGTCAGTGTATGTAGACAACCAGTTATACACCAATGAAGAATTTACGTATAGCATACCTTAATTTTTAAATCAGGTTGCCATGACGGGAAAAACATTTTTTGTGTCTAATATTTCTGAATTTTTATTCAAACATAAGTCATAAATTAAATACATTTTATTAAAAAATAGATAATTTATTTATAAATCATGGATAAATGCAACAGAAATGAAAAGGTGGCAATAGTAATGTGGTACCAGAAAAATAATAGTTTAAGGCAAGTTAGAGACATGTTTTCCGTCAGTTATCCAGACAGGCCTATATCTTGTGCAAAAACAATTCTGAACTTTTTTTAAAAATTTCAAGAAGATGGTTGTATTCTAAATTCTCACAAAAAAAGAAATAGAACCAATCATGTTCGAACAGAAGACATGAAATTAAATATCCTGTGTTACGTAGAGGAACGGTCTGTAGGATCGCTTTTAGATGTAGCTAAACATTTTGGAGTATCGTACAGTTCGGTATACAAAACTCTGAAAGAATTTAAATATAGGCCATACAAAATATCAAATCATCAAGAGCTTTTCGAAGAGGATAAGATAAAACGAACTGAGTTTTGTGAAATAATGTTTAACATGTTAAATGAAAACCAAGAAATTTTAAATAAAATAATTTTTACTGATGAGGCTACATTTACCGTAAACGGTGAAGTCAACTCTCAGAACTTTCGGTTTGTACCCTACATTTATCCATGAAAAATTATTAAATTTCCTATCCATTAATCCATTAGGTACTGGTCCCGTACAAATCGTCAAGCTCAAAACCTGACCCGAACACAGTACCCTCAAAAAGTTAATGTCTGGATTGGAATAATAAGTGATAGACTTATTGGCCCATTTTTTATTGACGGAACCTCATTGCAGTGAAATATTTGAATTTATTGAGAGACCATATCATTCCATCAACTGAGATGATGAATGTTGATGAACCCTGGTTCCAAATGGATGGGGCCCCACCACATTCTACTAACGCTATCAGGAATTTTTTAAATAACTTATTTCAAAGACGGTGGATTGGTAGATTTGGTCCCATACTATGGCCTCCAAGATCAGCTGATTTATCTCCAAATGACTATTTTCTTTGGGGTTACCTAAAAAGTAAAATTTACAACAATGTACGAATACGCAACTTGAATAAACTAAAAGAGCGTATACGTGCTGCATGTAATGGAATAAGGCCATAATTTATTAGAAATACACTTCGTTGCTTTCAAGATCGCCTTGCTTATTGCCTTGAAAGACAAGGTGGACATTTCGAGAACTTGTTATGATATTAGACTTCACATTTAAGTTCGTTTAATTGTTATAATAAACTAATTATTTTGTTCCAAGTGATATTCTGCATTTTCTTTATTAAAAACATAACCTAATTCTTCTAAGCTTTATTTTGCTCTGTATCGCCCAGTGTTACCAGTACAAGTATTATTGCCGAATCATATACTTTCGCGCTAAATTTTAACAGTTTCGTAATAAATGTAAAAGGTTTTATGTACGCTGCAAAGTTTAATTTTTCCGTACAAATAATTTATGGTAGAAGTAAGAGAAACGGATCTCCAGAATATTATTTTATTTGTATCAACGATACGCGGCCAGTGGGAAATGGAGGGAAATCCTTAATGTAGCAATTATGATGTTGACGACGTGATATATTTCGAATTTTAAAATTGTAAGAAAAATTGTACAAAATTAGTTATTTACGATATAATTGTTAAAAGTGCTATTTTATTTTGCGAGTAAGATTTGCGACACGAGGGTGATTAGGAACTGGAGCAATTTAAAATAAGCAAAATAAAATAACATTTTAACACGTGTATCGTACAGTGCTTCTGCTACAAACTCAATTTTTATTTTAAAATGTTAATAAAAAGTTTAACGAAAATTGACTGATAAAAATCTTATGACAGCTCACTGTTCCTGCTTGTCAAAATACGAGTGTATAACTGGTTGTCTACTATACAGTGACTATATCGCTAATGCATTGTCAATTTTTTTTTTATCATTACACATAGGGAAAATGCTATGTGTAATGATAAAAAAAGAGCCCGGTATAGAATGCACAACTTACGACATATTTGCAAAAAATCGCTGTTCGATAAGAGTAAAAGTGGTACTTCCGGTCTGAATTTTGAAATTTTTTTTATACAAAAGATATTGAAAATTATGTTTTAAATACTTTTATACTCGTAACGTATTTGTCTAAAAAGCATGACTTGCGAAATATTCGCAAAAAACTAATTTTCCATAAGAGTAAAACACTTACTTCCGGTAGGAATTTCGAAAAACTTTTTAATTACTAAATAAACAACAAATGTTGGATTTTCACTATTTAATATTCTAAGTAATATTTGACAATTGTTTCGCCAACACAGTGGCTTCTTCAGAAATAAATAAAAATATTACACAAACACTTATATATCTAACAATATAGCACAATTTATGTAGAGGGGGTGATCTATTGAACAGTGTATATTATGAAAATAAATTTAATAAGGGGGAGTTATTAGTTTCTAACTGATCATTAAGTAAATTATTAGAGGGTCTATTTTTATTAATTTCAAGGGATTCTAGTAGGTTTAATTTAATACCTTTATTTTCTATATGTAAGGTATCGAAATTATGATTAAAACTATGGCTTTCTTCTATGAGGTGGTTTGCGTATGAAGAATCAGTTTTCTTCATTTTGAAGGATCTAAAATGTTCTGACATCCTTTTCTCAAACGTTCTTTCTGTTTGGCCTATGTAAAACTTAGGGCAATCACTACATTTTAACTTATAGACTCCTGACTGTTGATTTTTAGGTGTTTTATCTTTATTGTTCTTAATATATTTAGATAATTTGTTGTTTGTTCTAAAAGCTACCTTTATATTATTGTTATTTAAAAACTTAGCACTTTTTCACTAGGTGGACCGACATATGTAATGGTTTTATATCTATTATTTGTATCTTTTATTATCGGATAGACTTGTGAAATAGCTTTCTTAAATAATTTATTATGCAGAATTTTATCTATTATTTCCGGTTTATAATTATTGTTTATTGCAATTTGTTTAATTATATTTAGCTCCTTTCAAAATTAACTTTGGAAAGTGGTATACTTATGAGTCTATGTATCATACTATTATATGCCGCTAATTTGTGTTGTCTAGGGTGAGTTGAACTATTGTGTATCGTTATGTCTGTGTGTGAGGGTTTTCTGTATATAGAAAAATCAAGTTTATTGTTTATTTTACTAATGCAAACGTCTAAAAAATTAATACAATTGTTAGTTTCAATTCAAACTTTTTAAATAAAATCATTCTCAATTTTAATTTTAAGTATATATGAACTCTTTATAAATTTGTTTAAACTTAGTAGTTGACGAAATATTGGCAAAATTCGATTTTTTCGCTGAAGTAAAAA